>SNQJ01S0081692.1:8198-19944 GCA_010110895.2 Picea sitchensis
TATGTTAGACTTTTATGCCCTCAAGAGGAATTGGCCAAGAGTCCCCAAAATGGTTTGGGATGTGATTTTCAACTGGGAATATAATGAAAAACAAGACTCAAATTGAGGAACCGTCATCTCTGTTGGATTCGTGACATAGGATTTCAGCTAGAGCACCCCTCACTCCTGGATCCAATCCCTCAGAAGTTGTTTTTTTCATTGATTTTGAGAACTAGGGTTTTTCTCAGTTCAAAGCAATGCAACATTTGGATTTAAGGGTACAATTTTTGAAACTGTGCCTCAGGAGTGGATGGAAATTGTGGTCACATATTCCATACCTAAACAAGCTTGCAACATCTCACGGAACTCAAAAATGTTTCTCTGTTAGCTTTTTATGCCCTGAGGAGGAATTGGCCAAGAATCCCCGAAATTGTTTGGGATGCATCTTGCAACTGGGCATATAACAAAAACTGAGACTCTGATTGAGGAACCATCATCTCCTTTGGATTCATAGCATAGTATTTCAGCTACATCACCCCTCAATCCTAGGTCCAATCCCTTGGAAGTTGTTTTTTCAATCGATTTTGAGAACTAGGGTTTTGCTCAGTAAGAAACAATGCAACATTTGGATTTAGGGGTCAAATTTATGAAACCATGCCTTGGGAGTAGATGGAAAATGTGGTCACATAGTCCATTCCTAAAAAATCTTGCATCATCTCACAAAACTCTTTCTCCATTAGTTTTTTATGCCCTGAGGAGGAATTGGTCAAGATCCCCTGAAATGGTTTGGGATGTGGCTTGCAACTGGGCATAAAATAAAAATAGAGACTTGGATTGAGGAATCGTTGAATCTGATGGATTACTGGGATATGATTTCAACTAGATCACCCCTCACGCCCGTGTGCCATGCCTCAGAAGTTTCTTTACTCATTGATTTCGAGAACTAGTGTTTTGCGCAGTTTGAAGCAATGCAAAATTTGGATTAAGGGGTCCAATTTATGAAACCGTCACTCGAGAGCGAATGAAGAATGTGGTCACTTATTCCATGCATAAACAAACTTGCAAAATCTCATGGAACTAAAAAATGATTCTCTTTTAGGCTTTTATTCCCCGAGGAGAAATTTTCCAAGAGTCCCTGAAATGGTTTGGGATGCGACCTGCAACTGGGAAGATAATGGAAACCGCGACTGGGATTGAGGAACCGTCATCTCTGTTGGATTTCTGGCATAGGATTTCAGCTAGAGTACCCCTCACTCACGAGTCCAATCCCTCGAAAGTTGTTTTTTCATCGATTTTGAGAACTAGGGTTTTTCTCTGTAAGAAGCAATGCAACATTTGGATTTAGGGGTCCAATTTATGAAACCATGCCTCGGGAGCGGATGGAAAATGTGGTCACCTAGTCCATGCATAAACAATATTGTAGTATCTTGTAGAACTCAATATTTCATCTACTCCTGTTGGTAACATTATGACAGTTGTTCCAATTGTCTCACCTATTCTACCAGGCTTTGGGGGGAAACCTCTTGCTGGTCCATCTTCCACGAGGGTTCACACTCCAGTTGGGGGCAACCTTCAACTAGAAGGAATATTTTAGGAAGTCACCAACCAATTTAAATTCAACCTCTGGTTGGCCAATACAACACGGGTCAATATCTTGCTTTGGGGAAATCTATGGCCTATAGTTTCCCTAGGGGGACTCAATATACCATTGGGGGGAAACCGCTGGCATATAGTTTTCCTATGGGGACTCCATATCTAGTTATGGGGCTACCTATGGCTAGTGGGTATCTTGGTATGAATCAACACCCAGTTGGAGGGAAATGTCTGGCTGGTGGGTTTCATGTCACTAGTCAATACCTAGCTGGGGGGAATCCATCAGTTAGTGGATAACGTCTAGTTGTGGGGAGACCATTTATGGTAGGTAAAGTTCCTATTGACATTCCTACAGTTGTACCAAGACCCTATGATCATTTAACACCTACTACTATTAACCCCAGACATCCATATCCAAGAACTTCCCATTCATCGTGGACTCAGAATATTCCTCAACATCAATATTTTTAGGCTGGACCATCTCAAATTGTACCCAACTTTCCACAACAACCACTCCAACCACATCCTTACATGGGAGGCCCATTCCAACCTAGTCATGGCCCTATTGGGTTGTCAACATCTCATTCATATTATCACAACTCACTGATCAACCATCAACTTCCATTCTTGGCTACCTTAGATTTACCATATTTATCAAGGTTGACCAATGATCCTATTTTCCATGCACCCTTTTGGCCTCCCATTCCCCATAATTTACCATCGTATATTCCTAAATTTGACGACAAATCTAGAGAAGATCCAAATACTCATGTGATGACTTACCATATTTGGTGTTCTTCCAACTCCTTGATGGATGACTCCATTAGATTGCATATTTTCCAGTGAACTCTTACAGGGTCAACGACCAAGTGGTACGGTGAATTTCCTCCTCAGTCTTACACTAATTTTAATCCCCTTGTCATGACTTTTCTCACCCATTTCTAGTTACCAATTCGATATAAGACAAGTATCGAACTTTTAACCTCACTGCGACAGTATACCTCCACCCACATATTTGATCATATACATGAGTGGAGGAGACACAAATGATCAATTAAAGCTCACATCCTTGATTAGTTATTAGTTGAGTGGTTCAACAAATCATTGTTACCATCCATTTCTTGTGATGTTTCCATAGGTGGCGTAGTTGTTACACATCAAAATTACTCACTTCAATAGTGTCACAAGTGTTAGAAGTGTCACATCTTGTCCGCAAGTGTTTCATCTTGACCACAAGTGTTGCAAGTGTCATAAACATCATACTGCCATATTTCTCATGTCGTGCCTCTAACGACATCACAAAAACACTTAAGACACCCCAAAGACTAGTTTTGAAGAAGAGAAGTCACTTGACAGGGAGTACAAACCTTTTGACACTGAAAGAACCACTAAAAAATGGATTTTGGAGAGGAGCGCTCCCCTACCCACTATCAGGGAGTGCTGGCGCTCCCTAAGCCTCTTTGGGGGAGTGTTTGAATTCCCTGTGCACCCTTTTGGGGGAGCGCTACCTTTTTCTGAGAAAGTTTTAGGTTTGTTGAGGTAAATTAGGGAAGAATCCCTCAATTTCTGAAGGTAGTTGGATTCAAATAGATGGTCAAGGCATGATCTTAGGGAAGATCCTCAACTGAAGGAGAGGAATCATCAACTTATCCCAAATATCTCTCAAGTGGTTGGACCTCTCCAAGGTTATATAAGGAGGCCTTCTCATGGTGAAAGGTACATGGAAAATATATGGAGATTGAGAATTACATCAAACTTATGATCTCATGAGTGAGATGTCACCAAAACAATCAACATAGATTACTTGAGAAAAAGGGTTGGACAAGGAGAACTGGAAGAAGCTGTTGCACCTTCATTCAAAGAATTGTAAGTACTTTTACTTCTTCTCATTAATAAACAATGCTTGGCCTGTTTCTTTCAAACTTGTGCTTGTTCCATATGAGTTTGTCTGCAGTAGATGGATCTATGATTGAGATAATCTCAATAGAGTAGGAAGTCCATTGTATCTTTGTTTGTCCTATAGGACCTATTAGGGAGATCAGGATCGAAGCTCAACCAGGACTTTGCAAGGACAAATGTCGCTAATAAGGTACATATCTTTCTCCTTCTCTTTCATTTATTAGTTTGATTAGATCTAAAAGGAAGTCAGTGTCCATGTTAATCACTTTTCTGTCTTGGATTTAGGAGTCTAGAGACCAAGAGGAAATCCACTTGTCCGCAGGGGGATTCACCTACAACAGTAGTCACTGAAGAGCAGGAAATTAGTAATGCCCAATACTTAGATCTAGTTTATTCTCATATTGGAACTTTGTACAAGTTGATTCCTAATGTGTTGTGTCCATCAACTAATCCTACACGTCCCTCTCAATCTTCCCATGATGATGGAATGGTTAGATCTGTCAAAACCCATTCTGCTACTTGGAAGAAGGGTTCCCAACCATCACAATCATCTAACCCTCCTTCTTCACACGCTGGTACTAATTCCAAATCTACTTCTACTACTGCCAAACCCTACGAAGTCAATGTGGTACAATCCAAATCATCACAATATTATGGAGGAAAGAATAATAATAAAGGAAAAATCCAAGAAACTTTCCAATAAGCAAGAAGAAAACAAAAATCATGAAACCACTACTGAGAATAAACCCAAGCATAAATCTAATTCCTTGTCTTATTTGTGGAGATGATCATTACACACGGGATTTCCCCCACCGTGATGTTGTTAGAAATATCATTAAAGGGGAGTCCCAACCCATTGTTTTGACCAATCCTTTCCCATCTCAACAATAAAAACTGATTACCCGAAACGCTTCCCCTCCCCATGAGAGCAATGCAGGTCATCCTCATCAAGGGGATGCTTCATCTAGTAACCAATTATTCATGATAAAGGTTGTTGATTTAACTACTAGAGCCAAAGACTATGATCTCATTCTGGATAACTATGGAGGTGTTGAACGCAAGACCTCCACATTGTCCACGTCGTCTATCCCTCCTTCAGCTTCTGGCTCTCTTCAGATTGAGAAGCCTAATCTTGACTCAATGTTACGCCATCCCAAGGGTATAATTCATAAGTTGGATTTTAATCCAAGTGCTCATGTCGCACAAAGTTACAACATCGTTGAGGACTTGGCACAAGCACCTTACACAATGTGACGCAGACCCCTGACCCTCTGTTCGAGATCCGCATAGGATCGTTCTAAAATTCTCCTTGAGCTGAAGCGACTCCCTCGGATCCCAATTGGAACCTCACGTATCGATCCACAGGTCCTTCTTGAAGACCCACCCTATGAAACTTAACACCAGGCGCGAGCCTTACATTTCCATGCGACCACAACCGTCCTTAGTGAAAGCGCCTCTCGCAACTTGAGAGTTTGTGAGTTGAAGATCCTCGATTCCTCTTCCTCCAAACGTCGATACCCGAGAATGCGATACGGGTATGGCTCCTCGTTAGCACCTTCCACACATAACCACCGGCTAGGTCCAAGTGCTTAGCACTACTCGCAACTCGCGAGTTCGTGAGTTGGAGTGTTGAGCCCTCATGCTCCTCCTTTACAAAACCCTGAGACACAAAAGGTCAGCGATGGGTTGGCTCCTTCCCAGGTGACGTGTGTCCACCACCTGTCACACACTTCCACCTTTCTCTAGGTGCTCTATGTTTTCACCACCTGTCAACCACGCGGTCCCCACCTAGTGGACATGACGTGTGTTCGCTCAATCCCTTGGCGCTCGACACTTCGTGACTTCAGCGATCAAGGTGCAACTCCTTCACCCTCCGAAACCTCGATACACGAGGTAGCGAGGCACCAAATCTCACGGCTCTCCTTCCTCCTCGATTACCGGTCCAGGTCGAATTTTGATCTCGCGACTCGTGGGTTTGAAGCGCAAAGAACTCCGCCTCGCCGCTCGTGATACCCGAATTTGTGAGATGATCCAGATCTTTGCCACCTGTCCTCCAGAATGGACGGTCCTGATGCTTTCAGGACTTGATGAGTCCTCTTCCTTCTGTTTTTACGAGGCTTTAAATCTCGCGCACCTTTTCTAGATCCAACGACTCACAGCAACTCGACACTTCTCCCCGAAGTGTCTCCACTGTCCGTTTCACCTACTCTCCTGCACGACCTCCTCCTGTTGTCTAGACATAGATTCAACAGTCCAGATCTTTCCTCCCAGTGCCGATCCAATGACAGCTATAGCTCCCTCCTGAGCTTGTGCTTCTTCCTTTCCCTTGGAATATTTCTTGCGCCAAAAGGATTCAACCTTTGTCTCTGCTACGAAGCCTATATCCTTGGATCTCAGCTGTATTCTAAAAGGCGTTCCTCCTCCTGAGCTTTGTTCACTCTGAAACCTAAAAAGGTTTCTCGACCTCTGCACTCCTTGCAGAGTCCCTACACACAACTGTGCTATCCATCCCGAGCCTTTCCTTCTCGAACCTCTAAGGGATTCGACCCTTACCTTCTCCTTCAAATGGAGATTGGTGCCCTCTTGGCAACCTCCTGCTCAAGCACGCTTTGCTGAGAAAACAGAGTATTCAACAACTCCGTGAGTGTCTTTCTCCTTGACACTTCCCTTTTTTCATAACTCGAAAGAGAGTTTTTCTCGGTGCACTCCTTGCACTCGCTCGATGCCCTCCTGGCAGAGTTTCTATAGAATCTTCAGTGACTCTGTCTCCTCACTGAACTCAAAATAGAGTTCCTTCTGTGCACCCTGTGCATCCACTCAATGCCCTCTTGGCAGAGCTTCCACAGAACCCTCAATGATTCTGTTATCTTTGTGCTTTCCCCTGCACATTTATTCCTTCAAGGTGTTCAACAACCTTGAGGCTTCCTCCTTGAGTCAATGATTTCCTTTGGTGAACCCTCCTGGCACGTCTTTGTCTGAAATTCCACAGAATTCAGAAGTGCACTCCTGCACTGGTTTTCAGAGACCGCAGTACTCTGTCATGCACTCTTGCATGAAACCACAAGGAACCCAAACCTGAAATCAAAGAACTCACAGATAGGAAAATCTATCTATCCCTGCAAATTCACATCTAACATACATCTACAACATATCATCAACACATAGAAACATTCATCAACATACACAGAATAACATGCAGGAAAAACTGCTCTGATTGTATTAATCAAGAATGCCTGATTACAATGTGTTCAAACTCGGACTGCAACATAGTCTTGACTCTTCTCTTATCCTTCCTATTCTCCCTATTCTTCTCTTATCTCTGCCTTACTACAGACTCTATCCACACTTTCTAGATACAAAGAAGATCTTTTTAAAAAAGGGGGCTCCTTGAGCTCTTCCCTCCATCCTCACCAACTCTCATTAATTATAATGAATTACATTGAGTGGCTGTCTAGTCCGAATTGGATCTAGATCTTAGCCTTACAACCATTTAAGGAAACCTTTAACTAAAGCCTGAACACATGCATGTCTTTTGGCTCTACGGCCTTACAACATTTAATACTCGTTTTTCAAATTTTGAAAAAGAAATGAGAAGGCTGTGCTTCTCTCCTTCCATTGAATGCGTGCTTTGATGTGCTGGCTAGCTGGCGCGTAGCTGGCTTGGAGTGATGCTCCTGCATCACAATGTCAAACCTCAAAGTTCTACAAAACTATCCTAGCCAGCGTAGAACATTGTTGTCTTCTATATGATCCATAGATCAAGATACATCTAATGTTATAATGTTCAATATAAGAACATTTTAAATCGAGACTCTCCCATCAAATTGCATTCCAAATTCAATCTGTAGTTTGTGGGAAACATGTCCATCACACTATTTTGGATGAAGGAACCTCTACCTGTGTTATGTCTTTGTCCTACTGGATAAATGTTGGTTCTGCTACTATCAACCAGTCTTCCATTACCCTCAAGGAATTTGATGGGAGTGGGTTTAAACCCTATTGTTGTTTGATTTCCCTCGATGTGGAAGTGGGAGGAAAAACTGCTTATGTATAGGTGGAAGTGGTAGATGCCCACCTTGATTATAATCTCTTGCTTGGTCACAACTGATTCTATGCCATGACCATTGTTGCATCTTCAGTTTTTTGAACATTACAGTTTCCTCACCAAGGTAAAATCATGACTATTGACCAGCTTAGTTATTGCATTCCATATTCCAATACCCACAACGCTAATAATATTCCATTAGTTGATGGTTCCCAACTATGTTATGAGAGTATAGGGGTTGGACTTTTCAAATACTCTACCCTCATGGGTACTTTTTCGTTATCTTTCCCCACTCCTTCCACTTCGATAACCTAGGTTAACACTATTTCATTCATGGTACACCAACCCTTTGGTTCTTCAGATCCTTCGGTCATGATGACTCTATCCCAACTTGAGTCAATTGGTGACATCATGCCACTAATTTTGGCTGAGGCAACATATCACGCCATTCAGTCTGCCTCTTGTTTTGATGATATTGATACTCATATTTTCGATCCCTTAGATCCCTACTCTTTGCAATCCTATATGGATTCCTATTTATCCTCTTCATATTGTTTCCTACATACTTTTTCTTCAGATGAGTCCATTATGGAAGTCTTGAGCATCGAGGACCCTCCATGGGATGATAGCCATCATCGCTCATCTTTCCCTCTTACGCCAAACATTGTGGAGAGTGATAGTAAATCCAGGCATGAAGTCAATATTATTAGCTTAACTGAATCCTGCATTACGACTTTATCCAAAGGGAATTTGGCCATTGTTACAAAAACCATTCTTGTTGGAATATCAATCAAGTCTGGTGTCATCGAACATGTTCACCTTGGAAAGTGTTGTACCCCTGACGATATCCATGCATATAAATCCTTGTTCAAGGAGTTTCACGACATTTTTTCCTGGAGTTATGAAGAGATGTCGGGCATTGATCCATCTATCGTTGTTCATGAAATCAAGACATACCCGGGAGATAAGCCTGTTCACCAGAAATTACACCCAATACATCCTCGGAAAACAACAACAATCAAAATTGAGGTAGAGAAACTATTGAAGGTTGGTTTTATTTATCCTGTCCCCCTGACAGAATGGGTGTCTAACATCATTCTTGTCACAAAGAAATAAAGAAATATTCGAGTATGTGTCGATTACCGTGATCTTAATAATGTTTTTCCCAAAGACAACTATCCCACCCCATTCATCAAGCAAATATTAATAATTGTGCCAGGAGCGTCATCTTTTCATTTATGGATGGATTTTCTGGTTATAATCAGATTGAGATACTCCCTTTTAAATAGCACAAGACGACTTTTATCTACCCATGGGGCACATTTTCTTATCATAAACTCCCTTTTTTCCTTGAAAATGTTGGGGCTATGTTCCAGCGGGCCATGTCATATGATTTCCATGACATTAAACATATTGTAGATCCTTATTTAGATTATTTTCCTATTCATTCACTTCATTGTGATGACCATATCGAACATCTTCAATCCATCTTCCTCCAATGTCACTATTACATGATTCGTCTTAATTCACATAAATGCATTTTTTGCGTTGAATCTGGCTGACTCCTCAGATTCATAGTCTCCAAGGATGGGATTAGAGTTGATCCCTTAACAGTTGAGGCAATCATTTCATTGCCTCCTCCACCCACTATTATCCAACTTCAAATTTTGCAAGGGAAGGAAATTTTTTTGTGTCGCTTTATTTGCAACTACACATAAGTCACTAAGGGATTCATGTGTATATTGAAGAAAGGAAACCCTATTATTTGGGATGATCAAGAACAACAATATTTTTATTCCCTAAAACATGCATTGACGCATGCACCATTGTTACATCCCCCTGATTACACCAAGGATTATGTCTTATACCTTGATACTTCCGCTTCCACCATTGGAATAGTGTTAGTTCAATAGATTGATAGCGACCAAGAACATGTTGTTTACTATTTAAGAAAAGGTATTTCAGGTCCCGAACTCAACTATTCTCATGTAGAGAAGCTAGCTTTGGCATCCGTCATCGTTGTTCAGAGATTTCATCACTATATCCTACTTCACAAGACTATCGTTATTGCAGACGCTAATCCCATTTACTACATCCTTCGACATCAGGTACTGGGGGAGAAAATACTCACACTGGATCATGATCCTTCAGGAATTCGATATAGAATTCGAGAAGTCCAAGTCCAAGAAGTCCTTAGTTTTTTTCGAGCTTTTGTGCCATCTTCCCCGTGTTAACATAGATACCAAGCCCATAAACCCTCTTCCCGGTGACTCTTTTTTTCTTATTAGTACATTTGACCCCTGGTATGGAGATATGACCTTGTATCTCTAGACTCAACATTTTTGGCCTGAACTTTCACAGAATGACCATCATTGTATCCATCATCATGCCTGTCATTATGTTATCATTGGTGACACTTTGTATCACTGTGAAATTGATTCCCTCTTGCGACGTTGTCTCACTTATGATGAGGTTGAACTTGTTTTAAATGATTTCCACTATGGAGCATGTGGTGGTCATCTCTTTGGGATGCCTATGGCCCAGAAGATCTTTCGCGCTAGATATTTCTAGCCTTCCATATTCAAATATTTTATTGAGGCCATCAAGAAGTGTCTGCCTTGCTAGATTTTTCATCCTAAAAGATGCTCTCCCCTTGATTCGTTACACCTAGTCATCGTTATTGGCCCTTTTAAAAAAATGGGCATATATTTTATGCAATGTAAGCCTACCTCATCTGGGGGGAATAATTACATTATTGTCATCGTCGATTACTTCACTAAATGGGTTGAGGCTATGCCTACATTTTTAAATGATGGAAAGATTTTTGCACCATTCGTGTTCAATCACATCATTTCTTGATTTGGAGTCCCGCAGGATATTGTTACTTATCACGGTTCTCATTTACGTAATCACATGATGATGAAATTAAGCATGAAGTTAGGTTTTCACCATGAAAATTTGTCTCCTTACTACCCTCAAGCCAAAGGTCAAGTCAAAGTGATTAATAAATTTTTAAATACCATGATTCAACATATGGTAGGGAAACATAAATCTGATGGGCACCTCAAGCTTTTCCTAGCCCTCTGGGCTTACATGACTTCCATAAATACTACCATAGGCTTTACTCCTTTTCAATTAGTTTACCGCATGGAAGCAGTGCTTCCGATTGAATTTGAAATTCCATCACTTTGATTAGCCATATAATTGTTTCCAAATACTACTGCCGAAGAAGAACACTTTTTGTGCCTTACAAAACTTGGCGAGACCCATCAAGACATTGATCTTGCTAATGAAATGCATAAAAGGTGTGTCAAAATATAGTATGATAAGTATGTTTGATCTTGTTCTTTCCAAGAAGGCGACCTAGTTTTAGTCTACGATCAAGACCACGACAAGCTAGAAGAAGGAAAATTTGAACCCTTGTGGCATTGTCCTTATGTTGTGAAACACGTGCTACAAAAAGGGGCCTACGAGATATTTGATTATGATGGAATACCTCTGAAGGATCCCCACAATGGGATCTATCTTAAGAAGTACTACGTATAGGGGCATCATGATGGGGTGCTTTGTATATATGTACCATATTTTTTTATTATAATTTGGTGTGGTGTGCTTTAAACTTTTGCGTAAGGATTTTTCTCCTTAGCTACTGATTTCTCTTTGTGCTTCGATGCACAGATGTCAGAACCTTTTAGTGTATACTTTGGATTCACGAATGGTGTTAGCATACATACTTAGAACCTGGCTTCTGCAGCTTGGGCCATATATCCCTTTTTATATGAGTTGGTGAGTTCAAGGGGAATGTGCCTTGGTCCTATGACCAACAATTTTGCAGAATATCATGCAGTAATTAGATTGTTGATTGAGGCCTCTTGAATTGGTATTTCCTATCCAATAGTCTACCTTGATTCTCAACGCGTATTTTTTCACCTTAACAGGGTTTATTCCATTTGTGACCCATTTTTGTTGCATCTGTCCCTAAGGATTCGTTGTCTTGAGAGGTTATTTGATTACATTGAATACATACACATACCAAGGGAATTTAATGTTATCACTGATTCTTTATTTAATTATGTGATGGACTGGCATATCACACATAGATAAACAAGTAAAAACACAAAGAATTAATTAAAATACATAATGAAAACCATGAGATAGATAACCAAGGAAAAAATACACACACACACACACACACACACACACACACACACACACACACACACACACACA
>SNQJ01S0081692.1:32402-43574 GCA_010110895.2 Picea sitchensis
ACACATTAGTTCTCCCTCCCAACCAAGGAGTCATCTCTTCCTTTTTCAATAGGGAAGTCGTCTCCACGAGCTCCAACTCGAGTACACAAACTCTCCTATCTTGGACAAAGGCTTTACCAAAATGTCTGCTTATGTGCTCATCTGTGGAGATATATATTTGAGAACCACTTTCTCCTTTCTGGACTTCATCACAGAGAGTGTAATGCTTGATCTCAATGTACTTCGGTCTGTCTGGAGCACTGGTATTCTCTGAAGGCTTCATATAGCTCTGATCAATCATTGTTGGATTCCTCTTTGTTTCTTGCTAGCTCACAACATTGTGGCAAGGGTCAAACTGGAACATATCCAAGTGATACTTCTTTGGCCGTCATGAGTGTTTGTCATGGATTAGCGATCCGAGCTTCTGAATAACCATTCTGATATAGTATCTCTGTTATAGAGAGTTTTCACCACGCTTCTGCTGTGCATTGGAGATTCTCCATCAAGTTGTCTTCTTCCATCTTCATACAAGGGTATCTTTCTGGTATACCTCAAAGCCTTGAGGTTGCTCTTCATACGTTCTTTGTTCAATTTCTCTAGAGAACAGTCTTTTCCTTTATCTGATGTAAAACTCCAACCCTTGGATATTGCAGATGATATAATGACTCATGTAGAAGTATGTCTAGTTTAGTAGAGAAAACAATCATCATAGTCTTCTCCCTCCATCTGAGAGAACCTCTAGTCCTTGATCTCGCAATGCTTTCATTCATAAGTCTTTCATACATTGTTCTTCATCACAACCTTTAGTTCCTCTGCTTGATTTTTTTTAGTGAGTTCATATTAGGCTGGTAATCTTGTGATTCTCGATACAATGACTGGTTGTTCTAGCTTCTCTTTCTTTCTTGGAATCTTCATGTTCTTCCTCATGTTTCTCTTTGGCTCTTGAGTCCATGGAGTTTTCTATAGATTCCATGCTCTGAATATTCCAACTTCTACCTTTCATCGTAGGATCATGGATGTGGATGGACAACCAAGGATACTTTAAGGCTTCTTTTCAAAGAGGGCTTCTTCTGAAGTCAAACTAAACACGTCTTTCTTTTCATGGCTGCTACCATGGATATATACTACATTATCTTCAATGGATCATAAGATTATCTCCCTCCTAATCCTTGCTTCATGTATGAGTGCATGTTTTTATTTTGGAAGTATAATCATCTCTCTCCATCTAGGAGATTCCATGTTTCCATCTGCATCCTTATTTCTTTCTGCAAAGTGTCACATATATTTTTCCAATTTTCTCTTGATTGATGACTTCTTTCTATCTTTACTTATTCTAGGTTTCTTCAAGATTGATTCAGATTTAGACTTATCTTGTAATAACTTCCACATGAGTTGTTACCGAGGGTTTTTGATGTGCTTAATCCTTTCATGTGTATTGCCTTGTCTTATAGTCATATCAATTCTTATCTTGTTGTTCTTCCATAGGTATAGTTTCATTTCTAAGAGATAGATATATAAGATATGTACCAAAAACATGCCATGTACAAGAACTATGAAGAGTATTGTTACCTTATCTTAGAAGAAGAAGTCAGTTTTGTCCTGCTTGTTCTTCTTTTCAGGTTCCTTTTCTTCGGCAACTGATGCTTCCTGTGTCTCCTTCCTTTTATTTAGCTTGGGACAATGATTCTTGTAGTGACCATACTTTCGACATTTGAAGCATTGCATTTCTGACATATCTTTCTTTTGATTTGGCTTCTTCCTTGAGCCAAACTTCCTTTTGTTCTTGAAGTTCTTGAATCTTGCTGTGAAGTCTTGATCATCGTAATTATTTTGGGGTTTCTCTTTTTCACTAATCCTTGATTCCTCTTGATCATATCAAGTCCAAAGTTCTTCAAATGTAAGATACTCCTTCCTTGTGTTCATTCTTGCGACAAATGCATCCCATGTCTTGGGAAGACCATTGAGTACTATGTTTACCAATTCCTTCTTTGAAATGATCTCTTTAATAGATTGTAGTTGATCTCTTAACTGAGAGATTCTCACAAAGTATGATGTTATGCTATCATAATCACTCATCTTCATGTCACAAGGCTCATTCTTCAGACTCATAACTTATCCAATGTTTCTGACCGAGAAGAGATTTGCTAGGGCATCATACCTCTTCTTCGATGAGTCAAGATGGGAGATGTAGGGTATCAAGTGGAATTTTATAGAGTCCACTATGATACTCATGGAATTGATGTCACCGTATTTGAACTTCTCCATAAATGCAACGTTCTGTGGTTCCTTCTCTTTTCCTTCTTCAAACTCTGGTTCCACGATCTTTCTTTTCACGATATACAACACTTTATTCTTGGCAAGGATGAGGTCAATCCTTGTCTTCCACGCTCTAAAGTTAGAAGCTCCATATAACTTGTTTTCTAACTTCATAGAGTAAGTCATGGCTTCTTTGACTTGGTCAACCCTAGATTTGACCAAAAAAATCAAACTTGACTTCTTGGCTTATTGAGAGTACCTGGAGATGCGCTAGGCTAGGGCACACTGGTCTATCTAGAAATTAGGTCAATGTCTTCACTTAAGGTGCCTCAACAAGAGGATTATAGTTTCTACAACTGCACCTGCTAGTAACCCTAGCGACAATGCTTTGGTGACTGCTCCTGCTAGAAACCCTAGCGACAGTTCTTCAACAAGCATAATATCCTTATGGCTATGATTCCTTCCAACAGTTAGACTGAATGAAGGAGGTGTGGGCCCATAACCTGTTAGAATATAATGGATGTGCTCATTTTACCATAGACAATACCACTATTGTCACCCAACCATAGGCCGAAGCCACCCTCTGAGCACCTTAACCTTGATAGAGAATCACTCCAGAAGAAAACCCTAGGCTAGCTAGCCACACAAGGGGTATCACACCTTTCGCCAAGGATAGTGCACCAAATAAGATATGATCAGATAGTCCAAACCATAACCAAGAGATAGTCCAAGCCAAAACATAATCTGCTAGCTGCAACAGCTGCAACGACAACTCTCCTAAAAAAATTGCGCACAAAACTGGCTAACTACAGTGCGCACAAGTGAGATTTGCAGTTCTGAGAATGCCTGCCAGAATGAAGATTGGACTCTTGTATGTATACTAATTCTGGCTAACTGCCTGGGCCGACTTCTCATTTTGGGTACCTATTTACTCAGTATATAATATTTCTTTTGGTCGACTTCTTCTCCTGGAAACTAATAACCTAATACAAATTATCCTCTCGAGCTGACATGTCTTCTAGGGTTATTAGCCAACTCATTAGGGTTTCTTCTTGCTTCCTAAAGTATTCTATTCTCGTTAGGTTTACACTTGGAGGTAAATACCTCCCGCAACTACCATAATATCAACAGTTGGATGTATGGGCCTAGGAAAATAGAGCACTATTGGGATAAACACTTTAGATGCTACATCCTTTTAATAAGGGTGGAAGGGTAATGATAATAAGGGTATAAAATATATCTAAATGCGATACTACAAACATGCAAACATTTGATCCCTAACATGATTCTTTTGTTCAATGAGAGAATCATAAGGAAAACCTATTTAAAATTTATTTGACTATAGTGGGAAGCGAATATCTAGTTGAAATTAGGGAAATTATTGGACTGTAGTGAGAGAGTAATACAAAAGGAAAGGGGGCGAGGGATAATAAAATGAGGAAAAATGAAGAGGGGGAGGAGGAAGAGGGATAAGGAAAATAAGAGAAGGGGGGAAGAGGAAGAGGGGGAGGAGGGGAGAAACAAAAAGAGAATGGGAAGAGGGAGAATGATTAGAAGGAGAGAAAGAGGAAGAGGAAGTAAGAGAGGGAGAAAATAAGAGGAAGACGGGAAGAGGAAGAGGAGGGGGGAACAAAAAAAGGAATGGAAGAGGGGAAGAGGAAGAGGGATAATTAATGAAGGGAGTGAAAGAGGAATATAGGAAAAAGGAGAAGAGGAAGGAGAGGAAAGGAGAAGGTCAGGGAGAAAAATATTAGTGGAAGACGAGAAGAGGAAGAGGAAGAAAGAAAGAGGAGAGGAGGGGGGGATAAAAACATGAGTGGAAGAGGGGAAGAGGAAGAGGGAAAATTATTGGAAGGAGTGGATGAAGGAGAGAATTAAGGGAATAGGAAGGAATATCCAAAACCCATCCCTAAAACCAAAATCTCAAATCCCGTCTTCAAAACCCACATCGCATTTTGTTTTAAATCTACAAATTTAAAAAAAAATGGGGGCAAACGACAAAAAAAACACATGTGAAACTAAGAGATTTGATGATGTCCCACAAATATCCCTTTCTTTATCCTATTTAGTTCCTAGACAAATTCCTTTAGTTCCAAGAATATTTTCCCAACACCTTCATCTGAAAAGAGGACCCCACTTTTTCAACTTATATTTGAAATGGACAACGAAAGTGGTCCAAATATTGTTGTTGTGTCATTTTTTTGTTTTTGTTTTTATTTTTATTTTTTGCATTGACTTTGTATTGATTGTGTTGTTATTATTATAACTATTACAGTTATAATTAAAAATCCCCTAGACCATAAGACATGCCCTTTCTATGGAATCTTTATCTTAGGACTAGGGAATGGCCTTTATTAAAAGTATTAACACACCAAGGGTGGGTCTCCTTTCCCAATACATGCTTCAAGGATGGAAACTAGTGCCTTATGAACTATGCACTACTTTTAGGATATGGTGTGTAGTAGCAACCTAAGGTATTAGGCCCTACACACTACTTTTATGGCTCATTAGCCATGAAAATTTCTCGAGCCACAATGTGTGCACTCAAGTGGGAATATTTGGCCCAAAAGTGGGATATGAGCTTGATTCTAGGGCTGGTTAGGGTGGCATCAATTGCACTCTAATTTACATCAGTAGGTTGGAGCCTAACAGAGTAGTTATGCACCAAGTGCAGACAACAACTCTCAACATAATATCTATCCCGTACTTATTAAAAGATGAATTAAATATGATGTTAGTTCAAACTCCAAGGATGTATAATCCATAATACATTTCTTCATACCAAGACTTGTCTTAGATGATAGAAACAACAAATTTGAGGGCTTATCTAAAATAATACAATTCACAAGGTGCTCAAGCATGACCTAGATGGAATTAAATATACAAGACAAATGGCCAAGGATAAGCATGTTAAAGGACCCAAACATGGTAAAATGTAGAAGGACAAATTTTTTTGGCACTCCTTATAGCAACCATTAACAAAGATTACTTTGTACATGATCTTGATTCATGACTATGATATTTATCTCTGGGTTTATAATTATATTAATAGTTGCTTAAATAGTACTTATTCTTCCATGGTACAATACAATATTCCCATGCATTGATCTCAATTTTGATATAGATTCAATCTTAGTAAAACTTGGATTTCTCAATTATCCATCTCAAAAATTAATCTCAAGGTTCCATTAAGCATAAAGAACATACTCTCTGTATGGAAACTTTAGAGAACATTCATATTTAGAAACCAAAGCGGAAAATACCAAGTATAGAATCACTTTTTTTGATATGCTCAGTGAAATATAGATGCTCCTCCATACTCTTCTTCTTAGCATGCTATGACAAATTTGAGAGCCAAAAATAAAGAAAAATTGCACATAATTCTAGTCTAAGAGATTGTCTAACATAAAAAAGAGAGTAAGAATGAAGAGATCTAATATGCATATCTTACCTCGTCTTTGTTTCACCCTTGGTGATGGATTTGGTGTGATGACCCATTGTATATCCATCCTATTTGGCACATGTATTTGATACCATAATGTAACAACCCATATAAAAACAACACAAGATATACACACTCTTACAAAGCTAAGCTAGCCACACAGGCGACACCATGACAAAAGATGAAATTTAGAGTATGTGCTTTCTAAATTATTCATAGGAAGAGAAAATAAAGTGAGCATTATGATTTGACTTAAGGATTGGTTTTGATAACATAGTGATAAAGGTTAATTCCATTTTAATCACTACTATATTATGAAACATTCATTTCGGTAAATCCATTATTAAACATCAAGCATGGAAACTGCAATTATACCATTTTTAAATTTAACATATAGAATTTCTACAAACATGAATAATTTTACCCTTCTAACATTTCTTTTAATATTTAATCCCTCTATTATTCTTGGAAAAATAGAAACATCAAGAAACAACGAGTGAAAGAGAAAGATTGGTTTCTAATGCGACTTATGGCCATTATTAATATGATGACATTCTAGAAAATCCCAAGGTTTATTTTTAATTCCAAAAATAAATAAATATGCTACTCTTTCAGACAAACAAAATGTTTGGAAGATATTAGGGTAACTACCACATACTAAAATCAGATTACAACCATAAACTCCTTTATATCAACATAATTTTTACATTTATAAACAAGGTTGCGTGGCAGCGCAGTCCTTGCCAAGGAGGTTAGAAGACAAATTGTGGAAAATGGGGTCGAATTGTAAATGAAACGAAGTGTTTGGTGCAGAATGTATATTAGGGAAATGTTGTGCAAAATGTATATCACGGAAAATGCGAAAAAGTAAATGACGGTCGGCAGACACAACAACATCTAATTTTTGAAACTATATAGCAAACCTATTTTTTTTGAAAGTATATAACAAAGTAAAAAATTTGTGGACAGTGCAAGAATAAATTTGGAAATTTAAATGCATTTTCCATATGGACTAGTGAAAGATAAAAATATATGATGACATAAAATTAATAGGAGATAAGTAATATAAAAATTTAAATGCATTTGTGAACATGGGGTATATGTAAATGACGCTTGCATTTGTGAACATGGGGTATATGTAAATGACGCTTGCATTGTTGAACGCCATTTATTTTGAAATATATAAAAAAAGAAAAGTGTGTAACATATAAAAGAGTAGATGCATTTTCCATACAGACTGTTGAAGGATAAGAATAAAAGTCTAACATATTAAAAAACAAATGCATTTGTTATACAAAATGCGAAAAGATAAGAATAGAGTCTGTAACATATAAAAATTTAAATGCATTTTTTATTTCAAGTATGTAAAAAAATGAAAGTTTGTTACATACTACTGGAAATTTTGAAATATACCAAAAAATTAAAGTYTGTTACATATAAACCGGAATTTCAATGCGTTTGTCATGTAKATTGGGATTGGGGATCCYGCRGACCATTAGAGAAATATGTACAAGAAACAAGATTGTGGAAAGAAGATAGAGTGCAATAGCTGCAAAAGAAAATAAATGGAAAGGTATAARTGTTTTCCTATACATCTGTATTTAAGAAAGTGGAATAACCGGGCTGAGAAACAAAGAAAGATGCGATGACTAAACTTGCAGTGAGGGTACATATGAGCGCTTTGACTATTTGATTGTGGTTTTCATTTCATTGATGTCGACGATGACTGCGGTTTCAAGGATGTTCTCCACGATTGTTGGAATGCCAAGAACTACCTGTTGTCTTTCGTTGGCGACCTATTTCAACTGCCTTTCGACCCATTCTTCATTGTAGCTTCTCATTGGGGCGACGTTGATCTCATTTCATATTTTGATGTTGAAAACTTCGTTTTCTAATTCCTGGAAGTCGATAGAAAGATTAGAGAGATCCTGATGAATTTCCTCATTATGTACTGCATCTTTGACTAGCCAGTCATGGACGTGAGCTTGATCGAATTGAAGGATGTTGTAAAATTTTTCTAGAGACAAGGTATTCAACATAGCAACCTGTTTATCGAACTCTTTCCTGGTTAAGGGAAAGGAGTTTGCGATTAAGAGGGGGTCTTGGAAGTCGTTGGTTTTCCTTGCTAAGTCTATATTTGATAGCTTTGTGAATAATTTATCTTTCTTCGCTATGGCTTGTTCACATGAATGAACAATGAGACGCAGGTTCTTTACTTTTTGTTTCCAACATGCATTCAATTGGCCGATCCGGTTTTTGTATGGAAAATCTTCTTCTCTTCTTTTTGTTTCTGTCATATTGTTGACAATCTTGCCAAAATGGATGACCATTTTTAAAAAGAATTTTTCTTCATCTTTTAATTCGGCTTGCAAAATCTCGAGCAAGCTATGTGCCCTGGTTCCAAGGGAAGCGATGGTTTGTGATCTTTTCCATGCCTGGGTAACTAGGTCCATTCTTTTTTTGATATTGTTCTCCACATATCCTTTACAATATGCGAGTATGGTGGAGGATTCTTTTACATTGGGTGAAGGGGTGCCAGACATGTCTATTGCCAAAGGATCGATAAGCAATGGCATAGGAATGAAATCATCTTCCAATTCCTTGACTCGGTCCTTCAGTTTAACATTCTGGGTCTCGATGCGTCCAATGGAATCATGAAGTGCTTCTCCGATCGCGGTGTGAAGTTGAAAGATTTGGGACGGCCGCATGTTGGCAACGTCAACCTATGAATGAGATTTGCCTTTGATATTTTAAACATTTTTTTCTCAAATATCATTCTTTTGTTCCGGCTATAAAAAACAACGCTCTGGAACACGAAGGATTCATCTTCATCAAAATTTTGGGTAACGGATATGTCCATTGGATGGCTATGGTGGATGTCGTCTTGGGGCTAATCAAGGAAGGGGAACATGGCATCTAGATCAGTGTCAACTTCCATGTTCTAACTCTGAATTTCTGGCTCTTCTACCTGACCCACATTTTTTTTTCTCTTCTTCTCTACTGGAAGCTTGTGAGAACTATCAATTTTAGAGTGAGGAGGGTCGTTATCTCCTCCTCCGTTTGAAGAACTCTGGGTTTGTTTGTTACTGTGATGGGCTGTTGGAGCGATTCTTCAGGATGTCGTACTTTTTGGAGTGGTATTTGCGGATTGAACACTCTTGTCATTGGGGCCTTTCCCCTGTTGAGTGTACAATTTAGTGCAACTTTGCACTGTCTCTATGTCTCCAGTATCAGAGGCAAGACTGTCATTGTCTCTGCTTTTGGGCAGGTGTTTATTTACAAAACAATCACCGAGGCCAAGTAATTGTAAATGTTGTCTAAAAATATCATAGGGGTAGAATCCTCTTATGTCTTCAACATATCTAAGGTTGGAGATGCTAAAATGTGCTGTGAAATCGTCAATTTTGTTGACGTTTTTCAAGATGAACTCCCCTATTTTCCAAGGCAGAGGAATGCACTGTGTTTTTTTTCTTCCTTTGTAACAGATGGAACTAGTAAATGTATTGGTGTGCTACTTCTGCAATAAAAATTATGTCTATAACGTGAAATGGAAGGAGATCCGGTTGTTCCGTGGAGCCAAAAAATTCTTATGACAGTGTAATTATCCAAATGTTGGAGTGTCCCCTTATTGTCCAAAAAACTAGTTGCCTGATAAGATATGCAGGGAGCATTTTCTCCTAACAACAAAACTTTGAAAACATACAAGAATCCATTAAAAACCTCATAAAAATATTGGGAAGCCTTGTGCTTCCACAAGGCCTGGTACCAGAACATTACTGGGTGGAATTCACAGTTGACTTTTTTGGATAGAGACAGTTGCGGAAATTGACAGGAATGTGCTATTGCAAAAACTAAATAGGATGACATATAAAATTTCTTTTCCCTTTTGTAGCTTGACAATTGGGAAGATATTTCATGGGAAATTAGCCTACCCCAATCAAAAAGGGCTTGTTCGTTGACTGTGAAATACAAAATATAAAGAGCCATGCGGGAAACAGTACCTATGGACTCTTGTCCCGTTATTCTTGTAAATAGCCAGGCAATTTCCTAAAATGGATTTCTAAATGAACTAACATGCATACTTGTAATATCTTCAGTAACTAGATTCGGCCTTTCCAAAAAATGGGTAAGAGGTCCAATCCGCTATTATGCTTTGCTAGGAACTGTTTGCAATCTTCTCCTTTGAATGTCAATGTTGGATCGGGCAATTTCAACATCTGGAAGAAGACCTGAGGTGACAAATAAACATAAGAGTCGTTGTGCAGTGGAATAATTATTTTCTCTGCAATAAATTTATCGGTGCACCAAGAGACCAGGTCCTTACAGTAAAAAACCTTAGGGACACAGCTTACATGAGCAATCCCGGAGGTCCCAATTACTTGGTTCTCTACAATAGGGGTTGAGTAATAAGAAAATGCCCTGGACCAGTGGAAGTTCTGGTCCTCATGCCCGAAGGTGTTCACTGTATCTCCACAGAACTGGTGTCGAGCTGATGCCATAGGTTTATGAGAAGGTTTCTTTGTTGCAGATGATGGTTTAAATGAATTGTTAGAGCGAATAATGTAACTTTTTGCTAAATCTTCGTTAAATGATTGTGAATGGGAAAGCTCCTCGAGCCTTTCGCTGATTAATGACAACCTGTATTGGTGGTGCATGATGAACTGCTACCAGTAAATTTATTTATTGCATATTTAGAAATGCGAACGTGGCGGGTACGACGAAGAGCAATTAAGGAATGGAGGTTTCGTGAACGTGCGAAGGGCACGCCGTGTGAACGAGATTTCATGATTTTGAAATGAACACTCGCAAGGGATAATATAAACCGACCACAAATTTTGGTTAAATGCGCATGAATACGAGATTTCCTCGAGCCTTTCACCCATCAAAGACAATGCATACCGTTTCTGCATGATGACTTGTTAGAATTAAATGCCAGTAATTCCATATTTAGAAACAAGATATATATAACTTTTTATTTTCTTTTATTATAGACAAGTGCGAAGGTGACGGAGAGGGCGGAGAGCAAGGAAAGAATGACAAGCATTGAAAAAGTTCGGACGGTATTCAAAAAAGGGTTACGGGGATAGTCAGGACAACCGAGTGTTGCACGATGAAATTTCATGTTTCGGAATTTTTGAGTGAAAAATGTGTAAAACGGAAGAGATCATGATGGGGTAGTTGAGTGAACGATTTGTATATTTGTGGAATTCCACCAAAGTGGCTAAGTATGGAACAGAGAAATTGCTAATTGCATATGTGGCAATAATATCTTATATATAATTTCCAACTGCTAATTGCAAAGGGGTGCGGATACAGGAAACAACGACTACGCACTTAATATTTCTTCAACCCGCCAAACTGACGATTCACCAAAGAAATTCGAATAAATGGTGAAGTATGGAAAGAGGACATACTGGCTTCAAAATGGGGTGAAAATAGTTCCACTAAATATGCGAGGACCCGACGGTTAAATTGTATTTCTCAAAAGTTTTCAG
>SNQJ01S0081693.1:0-28615 GCA_010110895.2 Picea sitchensis
CTATGAAACCCCAAACCTTACCTTTTCAACAAAAGTTAAGGAAAATGCATCCAAAACTTGAGCCAACTATCAAGAAGGAATTAAATAAACTCTTGAATGCTAAGATAATCTTCTCAGTTAGGCACATGCAATGGGTCTCTAATATTGTCCCTGTTCGGAAGAAGAGTGGTGAAATCCGACTATGTGTCGATTTCCAAAATCTTAATCGAGCGTCTGATAAAGAAAACTACCCTGTCCCACCCATGGAACAGATCCTTCAACAGGGATCTGGTTCTAAAATATTATCCTTGTTGGATGGTTTTTCAAGGTGTAACCAAGTCCTGATGTCCCCTCCAGACCAACTTAAAACTACCTTCCGCACTCCATGGGGCACCTACACTTATAGGAAAATACCCTTTGGACTCATAAATGCTAGTGCCACTTTCCAGAGAGCGATGGACATCGCTTTCTGAGGCTTAATCAATCAATCTATCGTAGTTTACCTGGATGACATTGCTGTCTTCTCAAAAAACAAAGTTGATCATCTAGCTCATTTAATATCCATTCTACAACGATGTCATAAGTACGACATTTCTTTGAATCCTAAAAAATCTATCTTCGTAGTAGAACAAGGTAATCTCTTAGGATTTATTATATCAAGTGAATGGATGATTATCGACCTTGAAAGAACTCAAGCCATTTCGAAACTTCCCCCTCCCTCGTCAAAAAAGTCTATGCAATATTTCTTAGTTCAGATAAATTTTGTCAGGAGATTCGTCCCCAGTTTTTTAGAAATGGTGAGACCATTACAAAACCTAATAAAAAATGACATACAATACCATTGGGGACCCTTAGAAAACCAAGCTTTTAATTCAATAAAAAGGCCATAATAGATGCTCCTTCTCTAATGAGCCCCGACTTTTTGCAAGACTTCACTCTCTACACATTCACTTCTGATCGCTCTTACGCCGCTGTTTTAACTCAAAAGAACACTGAAAACAATGAAGTCCCAATTGCCTTTATGAGCTTAGCCTTCAAAGGCACATAACTTAATTACCCAATAGTAGATTAGCAAGCCTATGTTATTTTTAAAGCAGTAAAGCACTTCCAATCTTATCTTTTGAAATCTAGGACAAAAATCATTGTCCCTTACCCGAACGTCAGAAATCTGTTAGTACAGAAAGAACTAGGCGAAAAGAGGGCAAACTGGGTCACATCCTTGCAAGAGTATGACATAGAAATCACCCTAGCACAAATAGTGAGAGGTCAAGGGTTATGCAAGTTAGTCGCTGACTTAGCTGCAGGACAACAAGAGGAAAATGATATGTCAAATCCAGGACAACACTACCAAAATTTAATTTGCTGTGCCCAAAACCCTGTTAGTCCCTGGTATGATGATATAAAATTTTGTCTTGAACATGGGTCAGTTCCCCGTCACTTGGATCCCACTAAAATAAGAGTGCTAAGATTAAAATCTGCTTCCTTTTATTTGATTAATGGTATTCTGTTTCGTCAAAATTTTGATGGAGTACTAATGCACTGTCTTGAGAAAGATGAAGCAGAAAAGGTATTATTGGAATTGCATACAGGAGAAGCTGGTGGGAATTTTGGTGGAGATACCACTACCCATAAAGTATTAAGAGTAGGTTACTACCGGCCCACACTTTTTAAATATGCCCATGCTTTGTGTCACAAATGTGTTATTTTTCAAAAAGCGTCCAGACGGATATAGAAACCAGCCTTCCCTCTGCAACCTGTTTCAGTAGACTCCCCTTTTCAGCAGTGGGGTCTTGATATTATAGGTCTGATCAATCTTCCATCCTCACAGCAGAATAAGTTTATCATAACAACCACGGATTACTTCACCAGGTGGTCCGAAGCTGCCCCATTAAAAGCTGTAAATACTAGTCAGGTAATAACCTTCTTGAATTCAAATATTATTACTCGTTTTGATATCCATGACTGCCTGGTATTTGATAACGCTTGCTATTTTTCATCTCTTGAGATGAGTGATTTCGCTCTAGAAAAATGAATTAAACTAAAATATTCTACGAGCTATTACCCTCAAGGCAATGGATTGGTAGAATCAACTAATAAAAATCTGATTTAAATTATCAAGAGAACGGTATCTGAAAACCATAAAAATTGGCATAATGCACTGTTAAACGCAATCTGGGCTGATAGAGTGACTCCAAAAACTGTTGTGGGTAACTCACCCTTCTTTCTCGTTTACAGCAGAGAGGCAATTCTGCCACCACATATTCTTCTTCCCTCTCTGCAGTGATCGCAGAAAATACAAGAAGAGGACTGTCCCCCTTTGGAGAATCGAATTAACGCGTTGTTAAAATTAGAAGAAGTGAGGGCTCAAGTGAAACGAAAATTTGATCAACATCAACTCGTTGTTAAAAGCTGGTTTGATTCCAATTCTGCCTCTGACAGAAATTTTGAGGTAGGTGATCTTGTCCTAAAATGGGACAAACTGTATGAGGGAAAGGGAGAGCATACAAAGTTTCATAACTTATGGCTAGGACCGTTTTTGATTGCTAAGAAATTGGGTCCCAGCTCCTTTCGATTACAGAGTCTAGAGGGACAGCCAGACACCTATCCGGTGAATGGCCAAGCTCTAAAAACGTATTTCACCTGATGACAACTCCGTATACATTGTGTAAATATTTTTGTTTTGCTTGATTTTCATTTTTCTTTGTTGTTTTGCTTTGATTCTTCCCTTATTCTTACTAGTTTGTATTTTGAAACACACATACCTGCATCATGAACTGTTTCAGACAAAGAGAACAGAAAAATTTCTCCTCTTAAATGACTACTGAAGATTGTTAAAACATCAATTATGATATTTTTTTGAAGTTTATAGCCATGTTAAAGAAAGCTTGTTGTTTGAAAAGTGTTTCTTGATTTCAATCTGTAACTGAAGCTTTTCATGATCATCCATAAAAATTTCTTCTTACATTGTCCCTGTTCCTTAAGAGAACAACTCAGAGATGTCTCCCCGCCTTCGAAGGTCGGTTTATAAACAAACTATCTCTAGATCTTAATGAAGGATAGTTAAAAATTCTCTCAAGGTCTATAATTTATTAGAATATGTCAAAAATACCAGGATTTTCAGCGTCACCCTGCTCGATTAAATATTTTAAAAAATAAATAAATATTCAGAGAGCTGTGGGAAGTTCTTGTAAACCCCCCGGGATACTAAACAGGTCTACTGGCAGTGGGTAAATGAATGCATGATGCCAAGCTAACTTCGTTGGGGTACTGAACAGGCCCGCTGGCAGCGAAGCAATGTCAGGTATATGAAAATTCTCAGATGTGGAATCTTTTGACCTTAAATGTCCTTCGTTCCGACCTGGAACTTCTTGGCTGGATACAGATATTGGAGTGGGTTAAATGGCACTCCTGTCAAGGCTATGGATGCCTGATGGCAACAACGAATCTGTCAACAATATTGGAGATTTTAACCTTTATATCATGACTCTCTTTGGTTAAGATTGTCATCAGTTTTCGTCTTTTAAAATAACAAGAAATCTAAAACTGGAATTTTTTATGATTGATAATGATGTTCAAACAGTTTCTTGGTTGTTTTCGAGATGGAGTTTTTCTGATTATCCTAATCTGGACTTGTTCATTTGGCAGAGATAACCTATGTCACCATTATTGGTAGCCATATTAATCTCTATTTTTTACAAGCTTCCTACACATGTTTTTTAAATTCTCATTACTCGTCGCAACCTTTCTCATTAAACGACACTATTATCCATTGCTTTCTGCATAACTACTTTTAGATTTTGTTTTCATGACTGCAAGCGTGAAAACTCATAGCTGGAATTCATGATTGATTTCATCTAAGGATTAATGTTCATATGGTTTATCGTCTATTTGTCTTATTTTATCATGAACATGGTTGTTTACATGGTTATCACCCCTTGGTCTCGAACACACCTTGGTTACATATGTATCAAACCACCACCCATTTAGCATTTGACTATTGTTAATATGGTTTTGATTTATAATATCTTTGATGCAATGGTTTATTTGACATATTGATTTTTTGATCAAATCGTGGATATGCAATTGTTTATTTGACATTTTGATCGAATTTTTGGACATGCATATGATGGTTTTTAACTGTTATGATTTTTTATGTACCATTACACCGAGGTGTCTTTCCAAGTATAGCCTGATATGATGTTTTTGCATGGCCTCGATCTACACCACTATCCTCACACGCATAACAATAATGCTCCTTCCTAGCATTTCGATCTGCCTTTGCATTGTGTTGGGGAAGCTCAGGGAAATGGCTCTGTGCCTATTCTGTCGAACCCTATCACCGAATACCTTGTCAATTTTGTGTTGTAATCCATGGCCCCTGTAGTGAGAATTGAACCCAATGATGTCCAGACTTTGTTATTGTTTGATAATGCCCGAGAAGACTTAGAGAGGAATGGTTGGCGGGTCTTTGTTGAGAAGTTTGGGGGTTTTAATTTAGCATTTTCTCAACAATTCGCACTAGCGTTCGATGGTTGCAGAGCTAAAATTGGAGATGTCCATCTTGAGTTAAGTGAAGATTTCATTAGCTCAGCCACCTGTCTACCAGCCGTGGGACAAAAGTGGTTCAAAAACTCAAAGGTTGATGAGGTTCCCTGATCACTATTGTTTACAACAAGGAAGATTACCAACTGCGACAAAGGTATGCTCGTTACAACTGTAAAATCTAGATGGCACGATCTGTTAGCTATTGTCAAGCAGTTCGTTACCTGTGAGGGTAGATATGGTTTGGTTTTCTTATATCACTTGGGGTTTCTCATGAGTTTTATCGACTTTCCCCTAAACATGCCCTATTTTCTTCTTTGAAGTTTATACAAAATGGCAAATCATTTTAAAAGGAAGAAATCTGATTCTAGCCTGTTCCACCACTGTTTGATTAAAATTATTATGGTTCATCAGTTGAAGTTAAACGGTGATTGTTGGGATGCCTTCCTGTTAAGGAATGGTTTTGTTAGCGCTGAAATAGGATAGGTTGACAAGTCTGTCGTTATAGAAACCCTCGTTGAGCATGTCGTCCCTCCTCCTTCGCTCTTTCCCTCTGTGGAACCCTCGACCTATCCGAACACTACCCAACCTGACACTCTACCTGATTCGTTTCCCAAAGGTGGTTGTATATCTATTAAAAAATCTGCAAAGAAAAAGTGTAAAGGTAATAGTAATATCAATTACAGTAGCAATTGTGTTGAGCGAGGATTCCGATTTGGAAATTGAACGGTTTCTAAATGAAGAATATCCATATTCGTATGGACTTTTCTCAGGTAAACCCTATGATTATGTGACAAACCTTCCCCCATGTCTTAAAGACAACCTTGACTTCCCTAGAATCAAACTCAACAGTCAACCTACAGGCCGAATGGAAAATTCTCCACTTGTTAATGCTATCACTACTAATACACAGTCTATTCAGTCGCAATGCCACGAATGTCAGTCATGGCTCGATAGGTATTACAGAGACGTGCCTTTACTTCAATCTCGGATCAAATCCTTGGAATACCAGATGAATTTTATAACGAAGGAGAATGATAGACTGCAAAATGTAGCTCAAACCAATGATAAAAGACAAAAAACCACAGGGTCTGTTGTTTTTAAGAATGTGGAAGCAGCAACTGCCATTGTGAATTCAATTTTTTTTTGATTAAGACGAATCCCTTAATCTGACGTATGGTGCTTGAAATAAATTTAGGATGATTTAGTATTTGTTTTTAATTAGAATACATGATTTGTTTGCATAGATTATATTTGGTCTCTTTTGATTGACTCAATAAAACATGATTCTAGTTATAATTATAACTAGCTACAGAATCGTGAGTTTCTGTAGCTAGTTACTAAAATTTGAATTCTCTGTTTTTACAACTAAAATACAATATGAAATCATTTATTATTGTGGGTTTATAGGTACATACGATTTCTAAAAGAAGATTTGAATCGCTGGTGGCATCTCTCAGCATGCTATTTCTTTATGTGTTTTTAGAATAGGCTGTTACTTTTGATAACAATGAGAATCTGGGAGGTTGCATCCCCCACAAATTTTGGAACAAATTTGATGATATCCACAGGAAACTTTTTGATCCTGTAGCCTATAAAAATGTATTGTTTTGTAAACTAAGAACCATCCCTGCCTGGGAGCAGAAACTATGGATTTATGATTGACAGACTTGAATGGAAGTTGATGTTGGTACAACTTTAGCTTTGACATATCATATTTTTGTTCAAATTTTGCTCATTTTGATTTGTAATCAAATTGTGACTACTTTAGATATCATGGTTTATTACAGGTTGATATGATGGGATTTATATGATGTCCATGTTTTATGTCTCTCATTTTATATACAACAATTAATTTGTTCAAATTTGATGATTAGAAGGTTAATCTTCTTTATTCAATGAGCAGTTATATGCAAATTTTTACAGCCAGATTTATCTTAATGTGATCATTTGTCAAATTATAAAATAGTTGTCGCTACATCTCTTACATGTTCTATCATTAGCATTCAATCATTACTGCTTCGCGTTTACGAGAAGCATTGGTAAGATTTGGTGTGGGTTGGCCTCATCAAACAACAAAATTAGATGCTATGCACAGGACGAATAGGAGATGCGATTACAGGTTGGTTTGCTAGTTTCATTTTATTAGTTTAATTAATATAAGAATTTCCTGTAGTCTAAATACATTGTATTGTTTGTTATTTTTGTTTCTCAATTAGACAGCTGCCATTTCATTTCTTGTTTATAAAAGTTATAAAAAATCAAAAACACTGAATGATAGCTTCGCTGTTATAAATCAATCTATATTTGATTTTTGCAGGTTTAGATCAAAATTTGCATTTTGTGAATATTATACATATATCAGAAATATAATCATATCGATACACTTTACATATAATAAGTAGAAATACTATTTTATAAATATTAGTTAGTAAACTGTGAATATATTTTAGATTTGTATATAGTTTTTAGCAGCTGTTTTTCATTAAGTTAGTTTCATTAGTTTTGTTTTTTCACTTTCATAGGACTTATATCAGCCAACAGAGCCTCTAAACCCATCAGAGTGGATTAATCCAAACTAATTGGGTTAAGTAGACAACCCCGGACCGGATTCACTCCTCCAGTTTACGAGCGATCAATTTTTCCTGTCAACAAATGGCGCTAGGAGAGCTTGAAAATTATTAATGGCACGAGGTGGTTTTAAGACTCCTCCACCACCTACCCACTCACCTATAGTGACTAGAATTCATTCAAATGACAACATTATCTCTCAAATAGAAACCACATCAAACAATGATCTACAGATCACAGTTGAACCAGTAACTCCAAATCCTACAAGTGGTGATGTACAAGAGATCGTTCACCAATCTCTCATAAGAACACACAGTGCCTTTGCCCATTTAAGACAACCAAACCGACCTTTCAACCAACCATTAGAATTCTCTGATATCAGAGAACAACTTGGAGGCACTAACCTCACTTTAGACCCTATAGATCCAATCCTCACTCCTGCAGTAAGAGGATCTGGTATACCACCATCACCACTGCCTTCATTTCCTTCTTCTTCTGGAGAGGAGTCCTCTGATGAAGGTAGTTCCTCATCCTAGCCTTCGACACCACCCACACCTATGGCCAACCAGAAAAATCCCGCCAGACCTTGGCTCGACTAAGATGCAGTGGCCATACCTAGGCCTCATCATCCCTTACCCAAACACCTGGAAAAGTGGCTCCCTAAATTTGACCTGGAATCTAAAAAGATCGCCGAAGATCACATCAAAAAGTTTATGTTAGCCATTAGACTCCCTAGTGTCAAGCACAAAGACGTAGTTTGTAGATTGTTTCCCTACACCTTTGAGGGTAATGCCTCTACCTGGTACTTTTCCCAACAACCCCATACCATCGTGTCATGGGAGAAGTTTGAATCCTTCTTTCTTTAGAATTTTTGAGATGACAAGTCCCCAAAAGTTCTAGTCATGGAGATTTCTAGTTTAAGAATGAACCCCAAAGAGAAAATCAAAGACTTTAATCAAAGATTCTTAACACTAAAGAAACAAATCCCTACGGATTCGATGCCTGCCGAGAATCTTATCATAGCGTATTATACGAAATCCTTGCATCAAAGCATAGCCATTTGGGTAAAAAGATCTAAAAATCCACGTTGTTAGAATCCTTGGAAGAGGCTAGTCAGATCAAGAAATACATCCTCAGCTTAAAAGAAACTACTAGCAACGAAATAGAGGCTAGTTCATCTTCCAAAAAGAAAATTGAAATCCTCCCTAGACCTTCCCAAAACAAAACACAACCTGAAAGCTCAAATCTAGAAAACTTATAGAAAGTCGTTCAAAAACTGTCCAATCAAGTTATAGATTTGAAAAGGATGGCTGAAGAAGCTTCTTCGATCAAATGGCCTTACAAACCCCCGTTTAGGAAGCCTTTTCCCACCAACCGACCTAATTCAAATACTGAAGGCCTGAATCTAGAAAGCCTGCAATTCTCTATTCAAACGATTCTAGAAGCACAAGATAACTTGATGCCTCCCGAGATCCCTAAGAAAGTAGTTGAACAAGAGACAGTAGAAGAAGATGAATCCTCTCCGAACATTTTTGGACATTTCTCGTATAGTATTTTTCAAGCTAATTTTGATATAGTACATCCTTACAATACTAGGAGTAAGACAACAAACGAGCCTTCTTCTGAAATCACTACGAATTTGCCCCCAAAACAGTCTAAACCAAATGAGACTAAATAGAATTTTGTAAACCTAAGCTTAGATTATGATTTGGTTGAAGATCTAAAAAAGTTAAGGGTTAATATTTCTGTTTATGAATTATTAAAATTCCCGTTTCTTCTACAAAAAATGCTACAGAATATTGCAGAGAACAACAAAAATGGCAATCCAAGTAGTAACAAAGGTTTTCAAAACAACCCCAAAGTTCCTCAGAAGGCCTCCGCCAAGACTACTTCTGATTCTTGCGAGAAAAGAGACCTTCCTATAAATAATGTAACAAATGTAGATAAATTAATTTTGGAGGTTGTGAGTAAAAAGCAACAAGCTTCCTCCATTAGTACTCACAGAAATGTCCCTCCTTTTTTGTTAACTTTTGAAATCTTCAATAGGAACGTGCACAATTGTATGGTAGATTCAAAAGCGTTATCCAACGCAATGCCATGGTCTGTGTGTCAGAAGATTAATGTTGAAGTTCAACCATCCACCTTGAAAATCATCCATCTTGATCGAACTAGTGTTAAAGTTACAGGCGAATTGAGAAATGTGCTTATAAGATTGTCGTCTAACCCTAAAGTTCATCAAGTGATTTATATTATTGCTTTAGATATTCTAGAAGTTAATGGTTTTTTTTTAAGCAGAGATTGGTCAGAACAACTACATGACTATTTTGCGATGGATTGGTCCCACTTGTGGCTACCCAAGAATGGAAAGCCCAACAGAATCAAGGTAAATCATGAACGTTACCTAAACTTCACAGTGACAGATTTAAATGATCCCAATGAGCCATTTACACCTTCTGTCGATTCACCCAAAATACAAGGAATGTGTTAGCAACAATTTTTGTCTTGGGCACAAAAGTACCCAGGTCTGCAGGTTGCACGGGAAGCGCCCAAGCGCAGAGCGGGAGAATCTCTTTTCGGGTTACAAGTCAAGCGAGAGAGCGAAGTTTTGTTATCAGCAGCTAAGATCCACCTATAAAGCTGATCGACAGTCATCAGGATTTCGGGGCTGCCAAGTTGCCCAGGATTTAGCACAAAAGGTAGCACCCATAGTTCAAGACAGATCTGGGTCATCCGATCCAGTTAAGACAGGTGGCATCCATTTAGCATTGCGGGGATCAGTGTTTCGGGAGACAAGGGACCTCCCATTCATTATAGCTGAAATTGTCGATCGACAAAATGACAAGGGCATCTTTGGAGCCAAGCCCACGGTCCTAGTGCCGGGTCACGTCAAGCGAGCCTGGGAATGGAGGTAGCCCCCTTTTAAATAACGAATGCGACCTCATCCATTCATCTTAAGGGCACGCGGTGCACATCCGTGCCATGTCGGAATTCAAGAGTTCGAGGGGTAAGTGCTCCTTGTCATTTCACATCTCGAAACCTCGAATCCCGAAGCGTTGAAAGCACCCAGAATCGGGCCCATGGTTTTGGCGCCTGGTCACAATGGAGCAGACCTGAAGGAGGGGCACTAATGTTTATTATTTGGCAAGACTGGTCCCAAAGTGTCGAGAGAGATCCTAGTCATTCATCCCAGAGGAACACATGGTGCGGGATTAGGTTCTTCGTCTTTTCACCCATCGCGATTTCGAAGCGCAAGTAGAAACTCTTTCATATCCTCGAAGAACGAAGCGTTAAAGACATCTCAGACCTGGGTCCACAGTATTACCGAATTAATTCAGGACCATCCGATCAGTGGGGGGACACGTGGCGACCGTTAGGCCCTCTCGAAATTTCACCCATCGTGACTTTGAAGAGAAAAGACCTACTCCTTCCTATTCTGGAACCCCGAAATGCCGAAAGAAACTTTTAAGACAGGCATAGGGTCACGGCCCGTGCTCACTTGAGGGAGTAGAAAAGGCTGTACAAAAGGGGCGAAAGGCATCGAGTTGAGTTTTAGAAGGGGGGCATTGTGTTCTCCAGATGCCGATTCGACGTGATCTAAATCCTGATACCTGCTTGGAACAAATGAAGAAGAGAGAGGGTGGTTGAGAACTTGCCTCACTCATTAATTGCAAGGTATGGATGTCCTGGCTGAAAGTCTACCCGAGATGGTCCTCTGTACTGGTTCTTTCCATGGAATCCACGCCGAGTCCTCAACTCTCCAGGGAAGCCTGCACATGCTAATTCAACATTTAAGGGTTCAACTACCCCCTGGCGCAAGCCATGCAGAATTAAGGTGGCGTATGATAGAGGAGTGCAGATCAGATTTGATTGAAGAGACTCCTAATCCCTAGAGTCTAGTAGATCTCTGTTGGGCAAATGTTTAGGGGTATATATACTTAGTTTTGATATTTTTCAAAGTATCGATGGTAGAGAGAAGCTCTCGACTGTAAAGTTTTAACAGACACTCTAGTTCTCTGGTTATGCATCTGTATGTAAGATTTCTTGTTTAATGATAGACAGTCTTCTCACCCCATCTACTTTTCATCTCATACTGAGGGGATTTGTGATCAATTGATTCGTGCGAATTATTGCAGTTATGTTATGATAAAGGATTTATTGTTGCATTGTTGTATTCTCTGGTTTTCTTCATTTGAATGTAAGAAGATCTTGCGTTTAGATGTTTTCTCCTACAGTCTGTTAGAAACCTGATGTTTACGACAGACCTTTGCAGTTCTCTTATACAATTCTTCCCCTTACTCACAGTTACTACAACTCTTTGTTTGAAGTTTATCTAAGACCTCACTTGCCCATGCATGCCTGACCTAGTTTCAGAGTTAGAACAACATTTTTTTGAGTTAACTTCCATTCGATCACCCCTTTTTATAAACAAATCGTAACATAAACTAATGGGCGTCGGGCTCTGCTCCTGATGCAATCCAAAAGTAACTTTCGTCGCCAACTTTTCTGGCATGTTGGAAACGAAAGTCACTCCTCGATTGCAGCAGGAGAAGAGCCTGACGCCCATCAGTTTATGTCATGATTTGTTTATAAAAAGGGGTGATCGAATGGAAGTTAACTCAAAACAATGTTGTTCTAACTCCGAAACTAGGCCAGGCATGCATGGGCAAGTGAGGTCTTAGATAAACTTCAAACAATGAGTTGTAGTAAGGGTGAGTAGGGGGAAGAATTGTATAAGAGGACTGCAAAAGTCTGTCGTAAACATCAAGTTTCTAATAGAATGTAGGAGAAAACATATAAACGCAAGATCTTCTTACATTCAGACGCAGAAAACTAGAGAATACAACAATGCAACAATAAATCCTTTATCATAACATAATTGCAATAATTCACACGAATCAGTCAATCAAGAATCCCCTTAGTATGAGATGAAAACTAGATGGGGTGAGAAGATTATCTGTCATTAAACAAGTAATATTACATACAAATGCATAACCAGAGAACTAGAGTGTTTGTTAAAACTTTACAGTTGGGAGCTTTGCTCTACCATCGATACTTTGAAAAATATCAAAACTAAGTATATATACCCCTAAACATTTTCCCAATAGAGACCTACTAGACTTTCGGGATGAGGAGTCTCTTCAATCAAATCTGATTTTCACTCCTTTGTCATACGCCACCTTAATTCTCTATGGCTTGTGCTAGGGGGTGGCTGAGCCCTTAAATGCTGAATTAGCATGCACAGGCTTCCCTGGTGAGTCGAGGACTCAGTGTGGCTTCCATGGAAAGAACCAGTACAGAGGACCATCTCGGGTAGGATTTCATCCAGTATGTCCATACCTTGCAATTAATGAGTGAGGCGAGGTTTCAACCACCCTCTCTCTTCTTCATTTGTTCCAAGAAGGTATCGGGATTTAGATCATGTTGAATCAACATCTAGAGAGCATAGTGCCCCCCTTCTGAAACTCAACTTGGTGCCTTTGGCCCCTTTTGTACAACCCTTTCTACTCCCTCAAGTGACCATGGGCCGTGACCCTATGCCTATCTTCAAAGGTGATTTCAACATTTCAAGGTTCACGGATAGGAAGGAGTAGGTATTTTCTCTTCAATGTCGCGATGGGCGAAATGTCGGGAGGGCCTAATGGTCGCTACGCATCCCCCCACTGATCTGATGGTCCTAAATTAATTCGGTAATATTGTGGGCCTGGGTCTGAGACATCTTTGACACTTCATGCTTCGAGGATATGAAATAGATTTTACTTACGCTTCGAAATTACGATGGGAGAAAAGATGAAGAACCTAATCGCACAACATGTGTTCCTTCGGGATGAATGGCTAGGATCGCTCTTGGCACTTTGGGACCCATCTTGCCAAATAATAAACATTAGCGCCCCTCCTTAAGGTCTTCTCCTTTGTGACTAGGCGCCAAAACCATGGGCCCGATTCTGGGTGCTTTCGGCGCTTCGGGATTCGAGGTTTCGAGATGTGAAATGATGAGGAGTGCTTACCCCTCGAACTCCCGAATGCCAACATGGCACAGATGTGCATCGCGTGTCCTTAAGATGAATGGCTGAGGTAGCATTCATTATTTAAAAGTGGGTTGTGTTCATTCCTATGCTCTCTTGATGTGACCTGGTGCTAGGACCATGGGCTCAGCTCCAAGGGTGCCCTCGACATTTCCCCAATCGACAATTTCAGCTGCAATGATGGGATGTCCCTTGTCTCCTGAAACACCGATCCCCACAATGATGACTAGCTGCCACCTATCTTAACTGGATTGGATGACCTAGATCTGTCTTGAACTATGGGTGCTACCGTTTGTGCTAAATCCCAGGCAACTTGGCAGCCCCGAAATCCCGATGACCTTCGATCAACTTTATAGGTGGAGCTCGGCTGCTAACAACAAAACTTTGCCCGCTCGCTTGACTTGTAACCCGAAAAGAGATTCTCCCGCTCTGTGCTTGTGCGCTTCCAGTGAAACCTGCAGACCTGGGTACTTTTGTGCCCAAGACAAAAAATGTTGCTAACATTAGGCTCCATGGGGTATAGAGTTGTCCCTATGATGCTCTATGAATTCATTCTGCAGCTTCAATACCTTTCTATTGGGATATGGAGTCATTTACTAAGCCGAAAATATGCAAAAAATAAAATGATCAAAGAAACAAAGGACAATATTTACAAACAAAGGAGCTTTCTAAGGCTCAAACAAAACATTTATTCAGAAAGTGCCCATTTACTGGGTTATTGAAAACCTCTTCACCCTCCAAATCTTTCAACCTGTATGTGTTGTTTGAGAAAACCTCAGAGATTTTGAAGGGGCCGATCTAGAGGGCATCAAACTTGTTGTGTTTGCCCTTTTCCTGTGTGGGTGCATCCCACTTAAGTATAAAATATCCAATCTCGAACTCTTTCTTCCTGACCTTCCTGTCAAAATCTTGTTTGACCTTTTGTTGATGACTATGAGCTGTGTCCCTCACCTATTCCCTGATCTGTTGTACTTCCATTATCTGATGAATCCTTCTGATCATATGATCCGGCTCTCCTTCATAATCTTGAAAGAACTTCACCACAGGTAAGGCAAACTGAGTGGGAAAAACCGCCTCTGCTCCATAGACTAGCTGGAAAGGCGAGGTGCCCAGGGATTTCTTCGTTGTAACTCAATCAACCCATAGAGAAAATTTCAACTTTGAATCCCAAGCCCTTTTGTTGTCCTCCAATAGTATTTTGATGATCCTTATCAGGCTTTTGTTGGAGGACTATGCTAAACCATTTCCCTGGGGATAATAGGGGGTGGAGTGAATTAGCGAGATCTGGAACTGCTCATAGAAATTAATTAGAGGATCAGACTTGAGAGAAGTAGCATTATCAGTGACGATCCTATTGGGACAGCCAAATTTGGCTATGATATCCTCCAGAAAGCTGATAACTACTTTCTGTGATGCACTTCTAGTCGGGGTAGCTTCTATCCACTTGGTGAAATAGTCTATTGCAGTCAGGATCCATCTGGGTTGGCCACTTGAGGGAGGATGGATTTTTCTGATGAAGTCTATCCCCCACTATTGAAAAGGTTCTTAAGCCACTACAGGCTTCAGTGGTAGTGGTCTAAGATGCTTCTTTCCTGAGAACTTCTGGCATTTGATGCAGGCCCTGATTTCTCTGCTGACATCAATGAATAAAGTGGGCCAGTAATACCTAGCCCTAAGGATTTTGTGAGCTATGGTATTCTAGAAATGATGCCCCCCACAAAGGCCTCTATGGAAATCAAGCATAACTTTCTAGGCTTCTGGTGGGTTCAAACATCTTAGCAGCATCCCCAGAGGGTCTCTCCAGTATAAGACTTGCCCAACGAGGCAATATCTAACCGCCTTGAGCTTTAAATATCTCGCCTTACTTTTACCCATTCCATCCTCAGGCTTCAACTCTTGCAGAATGTACAAAATGTCACGATACCAGGCACATTCTGCCAATGACAAGCCATCCTGAGAGCATTGGCTGGGCAACTCAGCTTGCTGATTTCCTGGGCAAGTATTGATGAAACTAACCCCCAAGGCTTCGCAATTGGATCCAACCAGTAGATTGGCTAAAACTTTCCCCTTAACCAACTTGGTGGGCTTTATCTCTAAGTCAAATTCCAGGATCCTAGCAATCCATCTGCCTCTTCTCCCATCTATATTGGGTTGTACAAGGATGTCCTTCACAGAAGCCGAAGGAACGTATGCAATTACCTTTGAGTGGAAGACATAGACTCTTAAAGCTTTGAGATCTTTCACTAAGGCATATGCTTGTTTCTCCATGATTTCATACCTGATATCTGCATCTCTTAATGCCTTGCTGAAGAAGGCAATGGGTTGTTCTCTCCCTTCCTCATTTCTCTTCAACAAGACCACTGCTACTATATCAAAAGAAGCAAAAGAGAAAATTAGGAACTCCTTAGATTAGTCAGGACTAATCAACACAGGTGCCTCAGTCAATGCCCTTTTTATTCGGATAAAAGATTCCCTTGGTTAAGTGGCCCATTTCACTTCATTTCCCTTCCTGAGCATGGTTGTGATGTGTTTCACCAACTCGGCAAAATTTGAGACGAATCTCCTCAAGAAATTAATCTTCCCCAAAAATGCCTGAACTTCCTTCTTGGATCTAGGAAGTGACAGGGTTTGAATTGCCTCAACTCTACTGGGATCAATTCTCACTCCTTCCGCTGATACTATATGGCCTAATAGCTTTCCCTTCATCATAGAAAACAAGGATTTTTTGGGATTTAGGGAAAGACCAAACCTCCGGCACTTCGAGAAAACTTTCCTTAAGTGATAGCAGTGCTCTTTATCAAACCTGGAGAAGACTGTGATGTCATCTAGGTAGATCACTACAAAGTGGTCTTTCTCCCCGATGAAGGCTATATCCATGGCTTACTGAAATGTTTCTCTTGCATTCATTAGTCCAAATGGAATTTTTGCATACATGAATGTGCCCCAAGGAGTGGTGAAGGTTGTCTTTTCCCTGTCCTCAGGCATGACCGATATCTGATTATAGATAGAAAACCCATCGATCATGGATATCCTGGATGCATCAATTACCCTCTGTAGTATGTGTTCCATCTTAGGTATGGGGTAATTGTCCTTCTTTGAGCTCCTATTCAGGTTCCTGAAGTCGACACAAAGCCTGATTTCTTCACTTTTCTTCCTCACCAGGACCAAATTGGCCACCCATTCGGAATATCTCAAGGGGATGATGATCCGAGCCTCTAACAACTTCTTCACTTCTTTCTCCATGATAGGCAGCAACATGGGATTTATCTGTCTTAGCTTCTACCTAAATGGCCTAGCCTCTTCCTTCAGTGGGATCTTGTGCTCAATGATAGATGTGTCATAAGTCTTGAGGTCTTTTTAGGTCCACGCAAACACATCAGTGAATTCCTTTAATAATTTAGTATATTCCATCCTCTGTTCATTATTCAGGATGCTTGATAATTTGACAAACCTGGGCTCCTCCTGTGTGTCAATGTTGCATTCATCTGTATAAGCATATTCATTTGAAACCTTACCCTTTACTGCCACATCATTCCCATTGAACAGTCTTTCTAAAGGGACTAGTCCCCTCGAAATGTGATTACTAGGCAGCTGAATAATCTAGTGATTAGCAATTTCATTTAGAAACACCTCAAGGTGAGGGTCAACTTCCGGGTCAGGATCCTGATCGATGTGCAATACAAAAAACTCATCAACAGATTGGATAAATTTCTCCATTTCCATATCATCTTCAAATACCTTCCAATTCTTGACATTGTCCAGTACAAAGGGCCTATATTTTATTCCAACATCATTTTTTATCATAGTCAGAAAAGGAATTTTGAGAAAACTAGCTGAGACAGCTAAAGATTTGGATGAAGTATTTTCCCCCCTTGGAATGAAAGAAATGTTAAAAGCCAAGAATAAATTATCAATCAGGTCCCATACTTCATTCCTGTAATTTCTGAGCCGGGGATTATTATCACGATAAGCATTTCCGACTCACTGGATAATCAAATCAACATCTCCAAATATTGCTATCTCCTTAATTCCCATTCCCTTTGCAACCCTCATACCAAGAACAAGAGCTTCATACTCCACCACATTGTTGGTGGTTTCAGATAGGGGTACAGGAATTCTAATCTTCTGAATCTCATGCTCAAAATTGAAGGAGGGAATAGGCTTAGGAACTTCCCTTACCTCAGTGACAGGTTCCTTGGCTGCTGGTGAAGCATCTTGAGTTTTATTTTCTTTAGTAGTGGTTGTTGCAGATTTAGTAGGCCTTTCCGCCATGGGGGGCTGATCCTGGTTATCAAAATCATCTTCTTTCTTTTTTGACTTGAGATTATATCTGTTAGGAGTGTTGTTGGCCTTTTCCCCTCTACTCAACTCGTTGATTTGAGTGTTGATAATGGATTCTTCATATGTAGATTGAGTCAAATGAGGAAACGGGGAAGTGTCTTCGATGCAGTGGATCTCAGGGTCGAGTTCATCCACCTCCTCACCTTCCTCATGAGAAACTAGGTTGTTTTGGAGGGGGGTCTGAACCTTCTGATCATCTCTATCTCTGCTCCTTTTTTCCCTGGGAAAATCCCATGGAACACTGTTATTAGGCTTCCTAAAACCTCTACTATTTTTATTTTGGGGATTTCTATAGATGGGCTTCCCTTCTAGTTCCCACCTTTCCATCCTGGAAGAAAGTGATTTTCTCATTCTAGCTATCTGATCTGTTTGAAGGGACAGGGGAGAGGAACTAAAAGGGGAAGCTTCAGGCCTCTACTTGGATATGTTCCTACCAGTGGTGTTCCTGAGTTGGTTAACAACCAATAAGTTAGATTCTACCTCCACGGCTGCATCCTTCATGTGTGCCAGAGTAGTGGCTCTTCTTTCTCTCAACAGGAGGCAGAAATCAGGATCAAAGGTGCTAGCATAAGTGATCTTTTCAGAGGCTTCAGAGGGTTTTATCGCAACAAGGATTTTATTGTACATTTTATTGAATCTCTTGGAGAATTCGGAGACAGACTCCCCTTATTTCCTCTTCAAACACCCAAACTCTGTCATGTAATACATGAAGTCTTTTTTATCTCCCCACTGTCTTAAAAAGTCACTATCCAAAGCTTCGATCCCATCAATAGATCCAGGAGGCAGGGCCTTGAACCATTTTGTAGCCTCGCTTTGAAGACTATGGACAAAAATCCTCATCCATACATCTGCATGCATGATAACATTATCATCTATAAAATTGTAAAAGGCTTCTAGGTGTTCTTCTGCAGTTATGTCCCCCTCGCCTGTAAACTTGGGCAGTTGCTTGAGGTAACCATCTCTTGGGAGGGAATTAAGAGGCCGAGGTAACACAAGGCGAGCATACCTAGCAACTATAATGGCCTCCATTCTGGTCATAGGAGGATTTTCTCCAGCCATAGGGATATTACGTGGAGGAGAAATTAGAGAATAATGAGCTTGAAAAGGCGATATTGGGGATGAGCTTCTAAGGGGAGTGGGAAACAATAAGGGATTTAGGGAGAAGGCCAATGAGCTAAAGTCGACAAATGCTTCTCTTTGTGTAGAAGCGACAATAGTAACAAGAGGAGCGATAGAGCTAGGAGTGGGGAAATCTTCTATGGTCCTGGGTCTATGCCAAGGTATAGCTTTAGGGGAGACAGGAGTGACAAGGATTTCTCCTTCCAATCCCAAACTAGGGGGGGAAACCTCAACAAGAACACTCCCAAAATTCATGAAATAGGAAACTTCAGAAAGCAGTTTGCTAAGAAATTGAGGAGAAAATAGAGTTCCTACATAAGGAGATGGTGGATTACCTGGTTCGGCGACGACAACTTCTCCTTCAGAGGCCTTTCCTTTTCTGAGAACCACCTCTGGATAAGTTTCAAGTGTAGCTAGAGGCAGTTGTGGGTGGGACCGCGTGTGCCTACCTCTGAAAGCCACAATTGACACGATAGGTTCACCACAGTGGAGTCATCACAATGGAGTCGCCAGGTGCATAGTAGCAATCTTTGAAGGCTCTGATACCTGATGCACCCTTAGAATCAGAGGATCAATGTCATTCAATCCCGGGGAAAATTTTCAACTTCGTCCCCGGGAACGACACCATAAATGTTGGCGACGGAAGTCACTCCTGGACTGCAGCAGGAGCAGAGCCCAATGCCCATCACTTTATGTCACAATTTGTTTATAAAAAGGGGTGATCGAATGGAAGTTAACTCAAAACAATGTTGTTCTAACTCTGAAACTAGGCTAGGCATGCATGGGCAAGTGAGGTCTTAGATAAACTTCAAACAGTGAGTTGTAGTAAGGGTGAGTAGGGGGAAGAATTGTATAAGAGAACTACAAAGGTCTGTTGTAAACATCAAGTTTCTAACAGACTGTAGGAGAAAACATCTAAATGGAAGATCTTGTTACATTCAGATGCAGAAAACCGGAGAATACAACAATGCAACAATAAATCCTTTATCATAACATAATTGCAATAATTCATGTGAATCAGTTGATCATGAATCCCCTCAGTATGAGATGAAAACTAGATGGGGTGAGAAGACTGTCTGTCATTAAACAAGAAATATTACATACAGATACATAACCAGAGAACTAGAGTGTCTGTTAAAACTTTACAGTCGAGAGCTCATAGTGTCTGTTAAAACTTTACAGTCTGGAGAACATAGTGCCCCCCTTCTGAAACTCAACTCGATGCCTTTGGTCCCTTTTGTACAGTCCTTTCTACTCCCTCAAGTGACCACCAACCATGACCCTACGCCTATCTTCAAAGGTTCTTTCGGTGTTTCGAGGTTCACAGATAGGAAGGAGTAGGTCTTTTCTCTTCAAAGTCGCGATGGGTGAAATGTCGGGAGGGCCTAATGGTCGCCACGTGTCCCCCCACTGATCTGATGGTCCTGAATTAATTTGGTAATACTGTGAGCCCAAGTTTGAGACATATTCAATGCTTCACTCTTTGAGGATATGAAAGAGTTTCTACTTGCGCTTTGAAATCGCGATGGGCGAAAAGACGAAGAACCTAATCGCGCACCATGTGTTCCTCCAGGATGAACGGATAGGATCACTCTCGATGCTTTGTGACCTGTATTTCCAAATAATAAACATTAGTGCCCCCCCTTTAGGTCTTCTCCTTTGTGACCAGTTGCCAAAACCATGGGCCCAATTCTGGGCACTTTCAACACTTCGAGATTCGAGGTTTCGAGATGTGAAATGACGAGGAGAGCTTACCCCTCGAACTCTCGAATGCCGACATGGCACGGATGTGCATCGCATGTACTTAATATGAATGGATGAGGTAGAATTCATTATTTAAAAGAGGGTTGCCTTCATTCCCAGGCTCGCTTGACGTGACCTAGTGCTAGGACCAAGGGCTCAGCTCCAAAGGTGCCCTCGACATTTCGCTGATCAGCAATTTCATATGTAATGAATGGGAGGTCCCTTGTCTCCTGAAACACTGATCCCCGCAATGCTGATTGGATGCCACCTGTCTTAACTGGATTGGATGACCCAGATCTGTCTTGAACTATGGGTGCTACGTTTTGTGCTAAATCCCGGGCAACTTGGCAGCCCCGAAATCTCGATGACCATCGATCAACTTTATAGCTGGATCTCGGCTGCTGACAACAAAAATTCTCCTGCTCACTTGACTTGTAACCCAAAAAGAGATTCTCTCGCTCTATGTTTGGGTGCTTCCCATGCAACCTGCAGACCTGGGTACTTTTGTGCCCAAGACAAAAATGGTTGCTAACAGGATGGATACCTTTTTCGGTAATTTCATGGCAGAAACTTCCACTATCACTAACCCATAACAACAGTCTAAAATTTTGACATATATGCAGCCAACAAATTCTACCCAATGGTCACATGCACCCAACAAAAATCAAATATGGTCTCTTTACTTTGACGGGTCAAAATCTAAGGAAGGAGCTGGTGTGGGCTGCGTGATTATTGATCCACCAGGTAACAAAACCCTGATTGCATGCAGGTTAGAGTTTGAATGTACAAACAACACAGTAGAATATGAGGCTTTGTTACAAGGCCTCAGGAAAGCATTAGATATGAACGTTCAAAATTTGACTATCTTTGGCAATTCGGAAATAGTGGTTAGACAGGTAAAAAATTCTATCCACTGTTTATCTCTGCACCTTAAAAGATACCAATCTGAAGTATGGAATTTGATGAATAAGTTTTCTGCATTTAACATAAATTCTATTCCTATATTGAATAATTCGGAAGCCAACTTGTTAGCTAATGTAGCTTCGAAACTCTTTCCTACAGAAGGCTTGTCCCTGAATACATTCTTCGTCGAACTATTGTTTAGGCCATCCGTCCCCGACAACATCATGAATTTGAGAGTCTTCGACAACGATCAACATATTATAAGTTTCCTGCATATGGAAGAAAATTTCCAGGGCGCAGTGATTGACGAAGGTAGTCATGACGAAAATCTTCCTAAATTCACGGTAATACCAGATCCGAGATCTCCTGAATCTTCATCAGACATGGTAAATTCTATCCCTAAATATGTAGTTAGATTAGAAAATTTTTATGATCCTCAGGATAAGTTCAAAAAATCAGTGAACTGTAGGACGAATAGTTCCTCTTTAACGCATGAAAAAGTAAACTTGGGAACTAATGACAACCCACAAAGCATTAAATTAGGGGTGGGATGTTTTGAACAAGAAAAAGAAGCGTTTATTAAATTGTTTAAGGAATTCAAAGATGTTTTTTGTTGGACGTACGACGACCTAAAAACCTTTGATCCCAACATCATACAACACGTTATTCCTATGAAACCCCAAACCTTACCTTTTCAACAAAAGTGAAGGAAAATGCATCCAAAACTTGAGCCAACTGTCAAGAAGGAATTAAATAAAATCCTAAATGCTAAGATAATATTCCCAGTTAGGCACACGTAATGGGTCTATAATCTTGTCCCCGTCTGGAAGAAGAGTGGTGAAATCTAACTATGTGTCGATTTTCGAAATCTTAATCGAGCGTCTGATAAAGACAACTACCCTGTCGCACCCATGGAATAGATCCTTCAACAGGTATCTAGTTCTGAAAGATTATCCTTATTGGATGGTTTTTTAGGGTATAACCAAGTCCTAATGTCCCCTCTAGACCAACTTAAAACTACCTTTCGCACTCCATGGAACACCTACGATTATAGGAAAATTCCCTTTGGACTCATAAATGTTGGCGCCACTTTCCAGAGAGCGATGGACATCACTTTCCGAGGCTTAATCAATCAATCTGTCATAGTTTACTTGGATGACATTACTGTCTTCTCGAAAAACAAAGCTGATCATCTAGCTCATTTAAGATCCGTTCTACAACAATGTCGTAAGTACAACATTTCTTTGAATCCTAAAAAATCTATCTTCGCGGTAGAACAAGGTAAGCTCCTAGGATTTATTGTATCGAGCAAAGAGATGATTATCGACCCTGAAAGAACTCAATCCATTTCGAAACTTCCCTCTCCCTCGTAAAAAAAGTTTATGCAGTCTTTCTTAGGTCAGATAAACTTTGTCAGGATATTTGTCCCCAGTTTTTCAGAAATGGTGAGACCATTACAAAACCTAATAAAAAAGGACATACAATACCATTGGGGACCCTTAGAAAACCAAGCTTTTAATTCAATAAAAAAGGCCATAATAGACGCTCCTTCTCTAATGAGCCCCGACTTTTCACAAGACTTCACTCTCTACACATTCGCTTCTGACCTCTCTTACGCCCCTGTTTTAACTCAAAAGAACTTTGAAAACAATGAAGTCCCAATTGCCTTTATGAGCTCAGCCTTCAAAGGAACATAACTTAATTACCCAGCAGTAGATCAACTAGCCTATGCTATTTTTAAAGTAGTAAATCACTTCTGATTTTATCTTTTGAAATCTAGGATGGAAATCATTGTCCCTTACCCGACCGTTAGAAATCTGTTAGTACAGAAAGAACTAGGTGAAAAGAGGGAAAACTGGGCCACATCCTTGCAAGAGTATGACATAGAAATCACCCCATCACAAATAGTGAGAGGTCAAGGGTTATGCAAGTTAGTCGCTCACTCAGCTGCAGAACAGCAAGAGGAAAATGATATGTCAAATCCAGGACAACACTACCAAAATTTAATTTGCTGTGCCCAAAACCCTGTTAGTCCCTGGTATGATGATATAAAATTTTGTCTTGAACATGGGTCAGTTCCCCGTCACCTAGATCACACTAAAAGAAGAGCACTAAGATTAAAATCTACTTCCTTTCAGTTGATTACTGGTATTCTGCTTCGTCAAAATTTTGATGTAGTACTAATGTGCTGTCTTGAGAAAGATGAAGCAGAAAAGGTCTTATTGGAATTGGACGCAGGAGAAGTTGGTGGGAATTTTGGTGGAGATACCACTGCCCATAAAGTATTAAGAGCAGGTTACTACTGGCCAACACTTTTTAAATATGGTCATGCTTTGTGTCACAAATGTGTTATTTCTTAAAAAGCGTTTGGAAGGATACATAAACCAGCCTTCCCTCTACAACCTGTTTCAGTAGACTCCCCTTTTCAGCAGTGGGGTCTTGATATTATAGGTCCAATCAATCTTCCGTCCTCACAGAAGCATAAGTTTATCATAACAATCACAGATTACTTCACCAGGTGGTCCAAAGCTGCCCCATTAAAAGATATAAATACCAGTCAGGTAATAACCTTCTTGAATTCAAATATTATTACTCGTTTTGGTATCCTTGACTGCCTGATATTTGATAACGCTTCCTATTTTTCGTCTCTTGAGATGAGTGATTTCACTCTAGAAAAAGGAATTAAACTAAAATATCCTGCTAGCTATTACCCTCAAGGAAACGAATTGGTAGAATCAACTAATAAAAATATGATTAAAATTATCAAGAGAAAGGTATCTGAAAACCATAAAAATTGGCATAATGCACTGTTAAACGCAATCTGGGTTGATAGAGTGACTCCAAAAACTGTTGTGGGTAACTCACCCTTCTTTCTCATTTACAACAGAGAGACAATTCTGCCACCACATATTCTTCTTCCCTCTCTACAGTTATTGCAGAAAATATAAGAAGAGGATTGTCCCCCTTTGGAGAATCAAATTAACGCATTGTTAAAATTAGAAGAATTGAGGGCTCAATTGAAATGAAAATTGGATCAACATCAACTCGTTGTTAAAAGCTGGTTTGATTCCAATTTTGCCTCTGACATAAATTTTGAGGTAGGTGACCTTGTCCTAAAATGGGACAAACCACATAAGGGAAAGGGAGAGCATACAAAGTTTCAGAACTTATGGCTAGGACTGTTTTTGATTGCTGAGAAATTGGGTCCTAGCTCCTTCCGATTACATAGTCTAGAGGGATATCCAGACACCTATCCGGTGAATGGCCAAGTTGTAAAAAGGTATTTCACCTGATGACAATTACGTGTACACAGTGTAAATATTTTTGTTTTTCTTGCTTTTCATTTTTCATTGTTGTTTTGCTTTGATTCTTCCCTTATGCTTACCATTTTTTATTTTGAAACACACATACCTACATCATGAATTGTTTCATACAAAAAGAACAAAAAAATTTCTCCTCTGAAATGACTATTGAAGATTGTTAAAACATCAATTATGATATTTTTCTAAAGTTTATAGCCATGTTAAAGAAAGCTTGTTGTTTGAAAAGCATTTCTTGATTTCAATCTGTAACTGAAGCTTTTCATGATCATCCATAAAAATTTCTTCTTACACTATCCCTGTTCCTTAAGAGAACAACTCAAAGATGTCTCCCCACCTTTGAAGGTCGGTTTATAAACAAACTATCTCTAGATCTTAATGAAGGACATTTAAAAATTCTCTAAAGGTCTGTAATTTATTAGAATATGTCCAAAATACCAGGATTTTCAAAATCACCCCTCGCGATTAGATATTTTTAAAACTAAATAAAACTTCAGAGAGCTATGGGAAGTGCTTGTAAACCTCCCCGAATACTGAACAGGTCTGCTGGCAGTGGGTAAATGCATGCATGATGCCAAGATAACTTCGTCGGGGTACTGAACAGGCCCGCTAGCAGCGAAGCAATGTCAGGTATATGAAAATTCTCAGATATGGAATCTTTTGACCTTAAATGTCCTTCATTCTGAACTGGAACTTCTTGGCAGGATACAGATATTGGAGTGGGTTAAATGGAACCCCTGTCGAGGCTATGGATGCCTACTAGAAACAATGGCTCTGTCAACAGTATTGGATATTTTAACCTTAATATCGTGACTCTCTTTGGTTAATATTGTCATCAGTTTTCATCTTTTAAAATAACAAGCAATCTGAAACTGGAATTTTTTATGATTGATAATGATGTTCAAACAGTTTCTTGGTTGTTTTCGAACTGGAGTTTTTCTGATTATCCTAATTTGGACTTGTTCGTTTGGCAGAGATAACCGCTTCTACCAGTGTGTTGCCATTGTTGGCAGCCATATTAATCTCTATTTTTTACAAGCTGCCTACACAGGGTTTTTAAATTCTCATTACTCGTCGCAACCTTTCTCATTAAACGACACTATTATTCGTCACTTTCTGCGTACCTACTTTTTGATTTCATTTTCACGACTGTAAGCGTGAAAACTCATAGTTGGAATTCATGATTGGTTTCATCTAAGGATTAATGTTCATATGGTTTATCGTCTGTTTGTCTTATTTTATCATGAACATGGTTGTTTACATGGTTATACCCCCATGGTCTCGAACACACCTTGGTTACATATGTATCAAACCACCACCCTTTTAGCATTTGACTATTGTTAACATGGTTTTGATTTATAAAATCTTTGATGCAATGGTTTATTTGAAATATTGATTTTTTGATCAAATCGTGGATATGCAATTGTTTATTTGACTTTTTGATCGAATTTTTGGATATGCATATGATGGTTTTTAATTGTTATGATTTTTTATGTACCATTACACCCAGGTGTCTTTCCAAGTACAGCATGATATGATGTTTTTGCATGGCCTCGATCTACACCACTTTCCTCGCACACATAGCATTAACGCTCCTTCCCAACATTTCGAGCTGCCTTTGCATTGTGTTGGGGAAGCTTAGGGAAATGGATCTATGCCTATTCTGTCGAACCCTATCGCTGAATACCTTGTCGATTTTGTACTGTTAGCCATGGCCCTTGTTGTGAGAATTGAACCCAACGGTGTCCAGACTTTGTTATTGTTTGATAATGCCTGAGAAGACTTATAGAGGAATGGTTGGCGGGTCTTTGTTGAGAAGTTTGAGGGTTTTAATTTAGTAGTTGCTCAACAATTCACGCTAATGTTCAAAGGTTACAGAGCTAAAATTGGAGATGTCCATCTTGAGTTAAATGAATATTTCATTAGCTCAGCCACCGGTCTGCCAGTGGTGGTTCAAAAGCTCAAAGGTTGATGAGGTTCCCTGGTCACTGTTGTTTACCTCAAGGAAGATTACCAGTTGGGACAAAGGTATGCCCGTTATAGCTCTAAAACCTAGATGGCACGATCTATTAACTATTATCAAGCAGCTCGTTACTTGTGAGGATAGATATGATTTGGTTTTCTTATATCACTTGAGGTTGCTCATGAGTTTTATCGAATTTCCCCTAAACATGCCCTATTTTCTTCTTCGAATTTTATACAAAATGGAAAAGCGTTTTAAAAGGAATAAATTTGATTCTAGCCTGTTCCACCATTATTTGATTAAAATTATTATGGTTCATCAGTTGAAGTTAAATGGTGATTTTTGGGACGCCTTTCTGTTAAGGAATGTTTTTTCTAGCACTGAAATAGGATAGGTTGACAAGTCTGTCATTACAGAAACCCTCGTCGAGCCCATCGTCCCTCCTCCTTCACTCTTTCCCTCTATGGAACCCTCGACCTATCCAGACACTACCCAACCCAACACTCTACCTGATTCATATCCCAAAGGTGGTGGTAAATCTGTTAAAAAATCTGCAAAGAAAAAGTGTAAAGGTAATAGTGATATCAATTACAACAACAATTGTGTTGAGCGAGGATTTCGATTCAAAAATTGAACGATTTCTAATTGAGGAATATCCATATTCGTATGGACTTTGCTTTGGTAAACCTTATGATTATGTGAAAAAACTTCCCCCGTGTCTTAAAGACAACCCCGACTTCCCTGGAATCAAACTCAACAGTGAATCTACAGGTCAAATGGAAAATTCCCCACCTGTTAATATTGTCACTACTAATACACATTCTATTGAGCCGCAATGCAACAAATGTCAGTCATGGCTCGATAGGTATTATAGAGACGTGCCTTTACTTCAGTCTCGGATCAAATCCTTGGAAGACTAGGTGAATTTGCTAACGAAGGAGAATGACAGACTGCAAAATGTAGCTCAAACCAATGATAAAAGACAAAAAACCACAGGGTCTGTTGTTTTTAAGAACGTGGAAGCAATGACTGCCATTGTGAATTCGAAAATTTCTTGATTAAGACAAATCCATTAATCTGAGGTATGGTGTTTGAAAATAAATTTAGGATGATTTGGTCTTTTTTTTTAATTAGAATACATGATTTGTTTGCACAGATTATATTTGGTCTATTTTGATTGACTCAATAAAACAAGTTTCTAGTTATAATTATAACTAGCTATAGAATCGTGAGATTCTATAGCTAGTTACTAAAATTCGAATTCTTTGTTTTTACAACTAAAATACAATCTGAAATCATTTATTCTTGTGGGTTTCCAGGTACATACGATTTATAAAAGAAGATTTGAATAGATGGTGGCATCTCTCAGCATGCTATTTGTTTATGTGTTTTTAGAATAGGCTGTTAGTTTTGATAACAATGAGAATCTGGGAGGTTGCATCCCCCACAATGTTTGGAAAAAATTTGATGATATCCACAGGAAACGTTTTGATCCTGTAGCCTATAAAAATGTATTGTTTTGTAAACTAAGAATCATTGCTGCCTGGGAGCAAAAACTATGGATTTATGATTGACAGACTTGAATGGAAGTTGATGTTGGTACAGCTTTAGCTTCGACATATCATAGTTTTGTTCAATTTTTGCTCATTTTGATTTGTAATCAAATTGTGACTACTTTAGATATCATGGTTTATTACAGGTTGATATGATGGGATTTATATGATGTCCATGTTTTATGTCTCTCATTTTATATACAAGAATTAATCTGTTCAAATTTGATGATTAGAAGGTTAATCTTCTTTATTCAATGAGCAGTTATATGCAAATTTTTACAGCCAGATTTATCTTAATGTGATCATTTGTCAAATTATAAAATCGTTGTTGCTACATGTATTACATGTTCTGTCATTAGCATTCAATCATTACTGCTTCATGTTTACAAGAAGCATTGGTAAGATCTGGTGCGGGTTGGCCTCATCAAACAACAAAAATAGATGCTATGCACAGGACGAATAGGAGATGCAATTACAGGTTGGTTTGCTAGTTTCATTTTATTAGTTTAATTAATATAAGAATTTCCTGTAGTCTAAATACATTGTATTGTTTGTTAT
>SNQJ01S0081693.1:40966-61007 GCA_010110895.2 Picea sitchensis
TTTGTATCCACTTTGAATTATAGTACACTCAACACTTCACTTTATTATTTAAATAATTTATTCTTTGCAACCACTTTGACTACTTTGACATTTTGGGGCTTCTAGATGACTCATGAGGGTTCTCCAACTTCACATGGCCATAACTCTTTAACTGTGTGGAGTTATGTGACATTCCACATACCATTGGAACTGGCATGACATGAATTATCCATCTAGAATAATATTACCTTAAAATATATTAAAACTCATACTATTATACATTAAACAAACTTGGGTACATTACCCAAACCTTTGTTCTACTGGAATTCGCTACCAATATTTCTTCAAGGGTTGACATCAATGACAACCAACCCAAATAATCAACAATCTCCCCCTTTGGAATTGATGGCAACACTCTCATGCAATAATGAATTCATATCACTCATGCTCCCACTGTGACTATTGCTCCCCCTGGAACCATGCCTTTGTGCTCTTTCTCCAAGCATTTACCTTTGCATTTGATAAATATATCCCCCTTTGTCATCAATGACAAAGGTATCTTTCCATCCGAGGCTGCTCCGCCTAACTGAAATGTCCTTGGGGATACTCCCCCTGACTGAACTCTTCCTGAAACTGATCTCCCAACCTAAGATTTCCTTTTTATGGTGCTTCCTCATGTAAATCTAAGACATATAAGATAAGCATTCAAAAGCATTCATTTTATAGTAGAAATTACTCTAAGTCTCTGGAAAAAATACTCAAAGGTTTCCATTGGAAGAGGTTTTGTAAAGATGTCTACCACTTGTTCTTTTGTTCCCACATATTCAACTTTTATGTTCTTCTCTGCAACCTATTCCCATAGAAAGTGATACTTTATTGGAATGTGCTTCGTATTGGAGTGCATCACTGGGTTCTTTGAGATACTGATGACACTTGTATTATCACAATAGATTGGAATGGGCTCATCATACTCAACCTATATATCTGTCAAAGTTTATTTCATCCATAGAACCTGAGTACAACATCATGTTGCTGCAATATACTCTGATTCGGCTGTAGATAAAGATATTGATGATTGTTTCTTTCTTAGACAAGATACTAGACACTCACCCAAGTAGAACGCTACTCCATTGATGCTTCGTTGGTCATCAATGCAACCTGCCTAATCTGCAACTATGTAGGTAGTAAGTGATAGATCCTTTCCTTTTGGATACCACAATACAAACTCTTCTATTCCTTTGGGATATTTGAAAATCCGCTTCGTTGCTAATACATGTGATTCCATTGGTGCTCTTGAAATCGTGCCACCTGTCGAACTTCTTGCATTACATCTAGTCTGGATGTTCTCACATATAGTAAGTTACCAATCATTGACCTGTATTGGCTCTGTTATGTAGACTTTGAATCATCATCTTTGCTTAACTTCCAATTGGCTTGCATAGGAGTGGAAACTGGTTTGCAATCTTCCATTCCAAACCTCTTTAGCATTTCTATGATATACTTAGTTTGAGAAATAAAAATTCCTTGGTTTATTTGACGTATCTGAAGACCTATAAAGAAGGATAGTTCTCCAAGTAATGAAATTTCAAATTCATTCTGCATATACTTTGGAAATTTCTTGATGTAGAGGTTGTTGTCTGCACTTTCATTTATAAACCCTGCCTGTTGTAGATATTTATCCAGTCTAGAGTACCATGCTCTAGGAACCAATTGTTCAGTGTAGACTTCTTCTTCAAGTTCCTCGTTCAAAAAAATTGATTTCACATCCATATCTGTCCATACTGTTCAATACTTTGCTACACAAATGCCCATAATTTTGACTCATATGTCACTGTAATATCAGGAAGTACTACTACAAGTGATTAATCTATCATATTTTACTTCTACTAAATGAATGTACTGAATCTATCTACTCAAATTTTGCAAGCTACTAGAAGGATGGTTCTCTGGTTTGTCTCAGCTACCGCATAGACTCCCCCTGTCTATTATTCATATTATTTGGGATTCTCTAAGCTGGATGGCTCAAAACAATTCCTTCTCTAAAGTGCATTCATCATCATTTTCGTTAGTATATGCATCATCTCTCTGAGCTCTGACTTCTTTCTTTCTGTCTGTGGATTCATCATTCAATAAAGTGCCTGAAATAACAATCTCTTGAACCTATTCCTTATTTACATGTCCTTATTTTCTTTCATTTATTTTCCAAATATTTCAGTATCTGACATCTTTCCTTTTCTCTGTAGAATTTTCTTCATGTCATTTTATTTCCAATATTGCTATCTCTGGGACATGGTCTTTGTTCACCTGTTCTTCATGTTTTGAACAACCATTGTCAACATACAAACCATTCTTCTTATTCTTAGCTTGTAGAGAGAGTGTGAATTCTTCATTGCTATACCGATCATGCTTTCTTATCCATGTTCTCTTCTGAGGCTCCTGTCTGTGACTGTTTTTGCTATGTTGTGGTTCTTTAGGAGGGACTGCCATTCTACAATCTTTGGCTGTGTGTCCAAAGTGATTTCACTTGTATCAGTCCACTTTAGTGCTCAATGATTCAAGCATGTTATAGATTCTTCTCTATGTTTCACTAGGCATTCTTTGATAACCATTTTGTGTATGACTTTCAAAGTTGTTTATGTTCATGCTATTAGCTCCGCAATTGACAGCTTTATGTCCAAATTTATTGCATGCATAACATAAACCCAAAAATATAGTTTGATACCTGAGAGTTGAAGATATTCTTAAAGGAGTTACTCTTATGAATCCTTCTTCTTCTTGAGGCCTATTTTCTTCTGTCAGTCGTTGATTCTAAAATTTGAATGTTCTTGGTGGAGTGTCCCTGTAATCTTCCTTGTAGGTCTTCCTATCCCCTTTGATTGTTTCTGCATAAAGTTTTCGATATGTTTCTTGTTCTGTTGATTTGGATCTTGATCCATTTTCTATCTGATTGTATACAAGTCTAGACTTTTCATGATTAGGCCTTTGACTATTGATAATGTCATCCAAAACTTTTGATTTGTTCTACATATTTTTCTTTTGAAGATCCTTTCTCAATGTGACAATATCTAATTCCAAATTTCCAATGATCTTGTCTCTTTATTCTAACTATTCATTGAGTTCTTCTTAAATTATTTTATATTATTCTATTTGAACCTTCAATTCCATGATGATTTGCTCTAGTTCTTGAGTGTCTTCTTTCTTCTCTAGTTCTTCTTGTAGCCTTTTGCTTTTCCTCTTTTCTCTTCTTATAACTTCTATGGCAGTCAACAATTCTTCTCGATAGTCAACTTCTACCTCTTCATATTCTTCTCCAATGTCTTATTTATCAAAATATTCTACTACCATGAATAGAAATCTTTCTGTCTCACTATCATTGACTTCATATTCATGTGATGAGGATATGTCTTATATGGTGGATAAGCTTTTCTTGAAAAATGTCTTTGTGGTTCTTTTGCATTTATATGTTTGTTTGCTATTTGAGTAATATTCATCATTCCTTTATTTTTCTTATGAGGACATTTGTTAGCAAAATGAATAATACCATCACAATTAAAACAAACCAATGGAAGTTTACCTTTATATCTATTGTTGGTTCCCTTGTTCAATCTCTTGACAAAATTGGCCATTTCTTCATTATCTTCCGATATGTCAATGTTGTTGCTATGTTCCTTTTTTTTTCTTTCCCTTTTGTTTTGACCTTTTGGATTCTTTGAAAGATGCTTCTTTTATATCTATATTTTCCTGTTCATTTCTCATTTCATATGTTGTGAAGATTCCATGCAGTTCGTCCATTCTTATTGAGTCTAGATCTACTCTTTCTTCTAGTGTTGATATCCTAGGATCAAATCTCATAGGAAGAGATATTAGTACCTTTTCAACAATTACAAATTCTTTAATTTCTTCTCCCAATCCTATGATTGCATTTGCTGTTTCATCGAATCGTAAGAAGTAAGATGCAATATTCTCATCTTCCTTCATCTTTATTTGTTCGAATCGACGTCTCTAAGTTTGAAGCTTTTCTTCTTTGACGTTTGAATCTCCTTCATAAATATTTTGAAGTTTGTCCCAAATCTCTTTAGCGGATTTACAATGCATAAATTTGGTGTATACCGACTCACCAAGACCATTCAAAAGTGCATTTGTGTCTTTGGAATTATTTGGGCCTAGTTTTATTTGTCTTTCACTTGTTGGCAGAACTGTTGGTTCTTTGTATCCATCTATTATAGATTGCCAAATTTCAAATCTCAGTGCCTGTATATATGATTTTATCCTTCTACTCCAGAATGCATACTTTTTTCCATCAAACTACGGTATTCCATGTTTATACATGTTGTTTCTCACCATGTGTTATCACACTAAGTTGCCTTGGGTCTTTTGTTTGATTTTATCCTTCTCTAAGCTTTAGATTTTAATTTTTTAAGTTCACCCCCTTTTAAATTTATGTTTTTTAAGACCCCTTTTATAAATAAAGTGTTGAGTCATAACTTATGTTTTGATCCTCAATTGATTTTTGGAATTACAACCATTTTAGTTCATGAATCAAGATTTGGTCCCCTTCATGATTTGTCACTAGGATCAATCCTTCCCACGACTAGACCAATGTGACACACCATTTTCCTAAATCATGACCTCATAGACATGCCTTCCTGTCCTTGCTTACCTGTCCAATCATTTTTTAAATTGGAGCCTTGTCCACTCATCAGGTGTTTTGGTAGCACCTTTCTCATTCATCATGTTTCCATCATGAGTTATGATTACCACAACTGATGTCATGTTCCTTGTTTTTAGTGCCATAAGTTGGTTAAAATATACCTTCAAGATCTTGTATTTATGATCCCTGATAACGGTTTGTGATTTTGAAAAACTCAAGAGTGTTGTGTTGCGCAAACTCACAGTTTTGACTAGGTGACAACAGTGCGACCAGATCTGATGCTGAGGTATATTCAGAGGCTAGGATGTTCGTGACTTCGTCCTTAAATCTCATTTAAGCTTCAAACAAGTGTTTATTACGCAGGTATCCCATGTTCCCCCTCTGAACATTAATTTTCACAGAGAATTAGCGCTCAGATTTTGGATTATTAGGCTTGCACAATTGTGAGAGACTTTTCTTCGCATTGTATCCTTGTCTCCTCTCTTTTCAAACCTATGAACTTCAATACCCGTATGTCAAAGTATGATACATCCACCCACCATAGCTATTGAGATTACAACTTCTAAATAGTCTATCCTCTGCATACACATTGCGCTACCCAAAGGCATTGCTTAACCACATTGTGTCTCCCCTGCTTCTTTTAACATTTGAATTGAGAGTTGTTTACCCAACTTCAAAGGGCTAATTACAGAGTACCCTCTCATAGTCTAAAATTTCAATACCTGCACAAATATAAGGGAGGGATTTCCATAGCCAAGTATTAGCTTACTAGCGCCAGTCCGGTTTAAAGGAGAAACTTTGTCCATTTGAATCTTGACTGTAGGTCCCCCTAGTCATTACTACCCCATAAGCCACAAGAAACTCTCATTATAATCTATGTATACTCCTCATATAAAGAAGACACACAAAGGGGGCAAGGTGGTTAGAACTAAACCTATGGATATGCATCTTTTTGATACAGAGCCCATGGCAAGAGAAGTTTTTCAAAGAGTGGGATGCCTCTCTTTCTGCCAGAATATGAAAAATGGACATCCTGAGGTGACAAGGCAGTTTTCCTTACATTTTGATGGCAGGAGAACCAAGGTAGAGGATTTAGAATTTGAGGTGACAGAGGCCTCTATCTCAGCTACAACAGGAATCTCTATCACAGGTGAAAAGTGGTTTAAAGCCATGGCTTTGAGTTCAACCTATGCCAAATATTTCCTTAAGCCTGAACATCAAGCCAGTGATTTGTCTAAAGGTGTGCCAAGGAATCAATTGATTGAGCATTTTGATAGAATATTGAAAATCGTCCAGAGATACTTTACATGTGAAGGAGGTTTAACACATTGCACCAGTACCATATAAGGCTTCTGCTACATTTTATTGGTAAAATTGAAATGAATATTCCCTACTATTTGTTAAGGAGCATAGGTAAGATGTCAAACAGGATTCAATCCAAGTCTAAGGATGTGGATATTAGCATCTTCCACTCTTGATTGATTATAATGCTAGTCTCTGAGGAATTGGGTAAGAAAGAGATTTCATGGGAACATTTTGTTGTTTCTTCTCACTTCAAGTTGGATATATCATATACTCCTCAATCACATAATGCAAGTCCTTTATCACGCACTAGTGTTGTTAAAGAAGGGACAAGCAGGAAGAGAAAGGGTAGATCTCCTGTTCAAGTTTCATAGGTCATCAAGAAGGTCATAGGAACTGAGGAGGAATATTGTCATTCCCCATAGAGAGTTTTTTCACCTCCTCCTCCACTAGGCTTGGAAGAGGTTCCTTCTTCTACCAAATCTGCATCCAAGAAATGGAAGAAGCTACACTTCCCCTCTTCTCCTACAACAGTCAATACCAAGGGCAGAAGACCTTTCACAAGATCATCAGTTCCTAAAGAGGTTCTTGAGGAACAATCCCTACCAGAAATCCATGTACAAAAAAATATGGGTAAAGGCATTGGAAAGCCCGTGGAAAAGAAAGAAGAAACCCATGTGCAAAAGAAGAAAGATAAAAGAAAAGGTATCAAGAAGACTGATGAGATAAACAAGGCAATTCCTATGCAGGTGGAAGAGGAGATCGAGAAACATCATGTTGAGACTATGCATGTCACTACTCCACCTGACAACCATGCATTCAAAAGATTAATCAGGCAACTTAGGAATGCTAGGAAAGAGGTGGCTTAGTTGAAAACATAAGCCATGTATGACAGAGTGAATATGAAAGAGCTCATGGATGGCTATAGTAATACCCTTGACCTGGAAAGGTTTTCAAAAAGAAAGGCCCAAACCCTTCATAGGCAACTCCAAAACCTCTATAGGTAGAACATAGGCTTTCAGTCTCAGAATAGGAAGCTCAAGGCAAAGTTGCAGCATTTTCAAGATGAAGTAGCTCAAAGAAACTTGTAGGTATTGGTTGAATCTGCTATTGAGAAAGAGGCACCAAAAGTCAAGGAAAGCATAGCTCCACTAAAGAAGCTTGTCATTTCTAAAAGGAAGAAGTCTATTGTGCTAAATGAAGATCCTCCTTCCACAAGAAAGAGTATGAGATTAAGTGTCAAGGTAACAAAATAGCTAGTGAAATGTGAACCCCATTTTTGAGGATGGTTCCTTTTTGTGAGGATGAAATGTTATTTAAATATTACCTCTGCCACCTATATAGGCTTCTAAGTGCTTATTGTTTAGAGTTTTTTGTTTTTTGTAAAGAGATAACTCCTTCAACAGTAAGAATGAAGACATTTTGTAGCACTATGGTGCTAAGGAATGATCTATTTTGGTGTTTCACTGGTGTGTTACCTATAGTGTCGCCAAACCACCTAAATATAATGGGGTTGATACTATTCAAAGTTACAACTTTGTATAAACATGTTCAAGCTGGAGGTGTTGTTCTTTGACAGCGCTACCTAAATTTTCACAGAGACTCAGTGTGGCGCTACCAAAATTTGCTACCTAATATCTAGTAGAGATGAAATTTACACATAGAATCACAATGGCGCTACCTAAATTCACTACCTAATATCTCGTAGAGGCCAAATTTTTCACAGGGGATAGGAAGGTTTGGCGCTACCTTTTCTACTTGTCCATTTTTGAAGTGCGCTACCCAGAATGCTACCCAAAGAAGCTACCAGCAGACACCAGGGATCTAGGAGAGTCAAGCTAACAAATTTTTGGATAGATGATGATGGAAAATATTGCAGAAACAACAGCTGGAATCATGATGACAACCACATGCTCCTGAAGGACACATGTAAAACAAGGAGTTGCGCAGCAAAAGGGAATCAATTCAGTTTGAAGATTGGTTGGATTAGTCACCAACATTTTCCTATTTTATAGCATAGGTTATTTTTCAAGTTGTTATATGAAATAAATTCTTAGATATTTTCAAGGGAAGGAGGACAAATCGTACCTCCATCTATTTACTCCCTTTTGTTATAAATAGATAGATGAAATGCTTTAATAGGCTCAGATAGTTGAGCAAGTGGCGCAGACCCCCAACCCTCGGGTCAAGGTCCGCTCAGGATAGCTCTATATCTTCCCTTTGAGTCTCTATTGACTCTTCGATTCCTCCTCGTGGAATCCTACACACCTACAATGGTATTTTCCACAGGCCCTTTTGAATTGATCCACGTGATCAAACACTAGATATCAATTCAAATCTCCTAACCAAACAATGTGGTCATGATTTTCCCGATTTCGGAGCTTCGAGTTTCATGATTTCACGATCCATGATGTCCAGGGTCCCTATCCCTTAAACTTCTGAAACCCAAATTGCCGAACTCCGATGCACTTGGAAAAGGTTGAATTTTCAATGGGCTTCTCACTTCATCAGGATTTTGAACTTCGGGATTTCGCGAATCCAGATGCAAGGATCTCTATCCTTCGACCTCTGAACCCCGAAATAGTCCACAAGGTTTGACTCTGCCAATTGACGAAGACATGCCACCTATCTTCCTTCCAATTACCTACCTCCTATGTAGAATCTTGCCACTTGTCACTCTTCTAGGTTTTCGGGACTCTCATTCCCAAAGTGTTGTCTTTTCCATTTCCCGACACCCGAAGTGCCGAAATCCTGAAACTCTAACACAATTCTTATCACAACTTGCGACTTCGGGACTTTCATTTCACTATGCTCAAGTCCTTGTCATCAGGATCCCCGAATTGCCAAAATGATCCGACGTCTTGTGCAAAGCACGATCAATGGTCCACATTGATTCTGGGTCCTAGAGTGGTAAGTTCACCTACCTCTAGCCACCCTTCAACTTCCATGGATCCTACGGTCCACGTGATTTCATGAATTCCTCTTAGAGAATTCCAACCACTCATTGTTCCTTGATAAATCCTATGAAGATATCCAAATTTCTTCCACTAAACCTTAAATTCCTGCAAAGCAACTTCACTTTGCCTCCCTTTGAAGTATTTTCCGAAGGCACTAACCCCCCTGAGCTTTCTTTGCAACCTCGAGTCTTCAAAAAGACTCCTGCATGCACTCCTTGTGGCAACCCTTCAAATACCTCTGCGTATTTGATTCCTTTGGCTCTGTGCACTCCCTTTGCAACAACAGTCCTTCAACTCTCCCCTTGGTTGATAAGTTCTTAACTTTTGACCAGCCTGCACATACCTTGCACAGCTTCAGCAATTCACTTGCACTTCAACTGGAATGAGAACAATGGTATCCCTCTTGAGCTTTCAGAGATGAACTCTGAACTTCTGTCAACGCACTCCTTACGGACGCTTCACTACACTCCTTGCAGGAACTCTCACTTAGGTAGAGAAACAATTGAAACTCATTCTCTTACTCTCTCAGACTCCTAACACTCAACATGAAATCATACATTCGACGCAGCATAAAAACAAATGCATAACAGAGAGAGAGTAAACAACTGATAAGCATACCATTCAACATGCATACACATAAAGCATCGCAACACCATGAGTCTGAATAAAAGCTTCATATATTAATTCAAAACTTCTATACATGGGTTCTTCTCTACACAACACTCTTCTCTCCTCTATGCTTGCAATAGTTGATAATGTTATAATGATACAATGGTGAGGGTGTCTATAGTCGGTTTTCCATCCTACTTCCTAAACTATCTAATCTACAATTCAAAGCTACCTACTTTCATAAATAGACTTAAATGCCTTTTACTAAGACAGATGAGAGCAATTTCTCATGATCTATTTACAATGCTCAAGAATAAATGTGAGTACACCTCTACTTAATTATTACATTAATATTTGCATATTCAAACTTCAAAACATTTCAACATGAAATGCATTGGCACTTGTCCTATATGTTTTCCGCCTTCATGCTTGTGTGCCTACTGACGATGCTTGCGATGCTCCTGCATCATACTCCCTCGCTTGAAAATTTTCATGAACTTCTGTTCATGAGCTCTTGCATGGTCTATCCATGCTTCTGAATTTCTGCTTCATTCTCCCAGCTAACATTTTCAAGTGGATGTCCCTTCGATTTGACCAAGTATTCAAAATATTCTTTTCTCCTGGTCTTCTTGCTGACTCTCTTGTCAAGTATACTTTCCATCTATGGACTTTCAGTTAGAGGCATTTGCTTATTCCATTGAACCTCTGTCCATTCACTATCTTCTCCTGCTTCTTCAGCTCTGTAAGGGTACAAATATGAGATGTTGAATATCGGTGAAATTTTGATCCCATCGGGTAATTCAATCTCATATGCATTCATCCCAAACTTCTTTATGACTCTGCATGGTCCAATATTTTTCATTTTTAGTTTATTATATGTTCCCCTTGGGAAACTTTCCTTCCTCAGGTGTGTAAGAATCAGATCACCAACTTCAAATTGAAGTTCTCACATGTGTTGATCTGCTCTATGCTTGTACTCTTGATTCAAATTTTGCAATCGCTCCTTAACTCTGTTATGAAGCTCTTTCATCACTTTTGCAAAATTCTCTGCATTAGCACTCCTGAATTCAATTCATTCCGAATCTTTCAATTCAGAAAATCCCCTTGGCTGCATTCCATACACAATTTGGAATGGACTTTGTCATGTGCTTCTGTTGAACGAGTCATTGTAAGAAAATTCTGCTTGCGGCAGAATATGATCCCACTGAGTTTGGTGTTCAGTCACTAGGCTCCTCCGTAAATCTCCAAAGATTCCGTTTACAACTTCTGTCTGACCATCCGTTTGAGGATGATATGCTAAGCTAAATGAAAAACTTGTCCCCGGCTTTTTCCACAAAGTTCTCCAAAAGTGTCCCACAAACATGGTATCCTGATCAGACACGATACTCCTTGGTGTTGACGGGAGAAAATGAATGCTCGCCAACTAGAAGAGTGGATCCGGTCTGGGGTTGTCTAAATAACCCAAGTTGTTTGGGATGACCCACCCTGATGGGTTTACCAGCTCTGTTAACCGATCTAAGTCCTAGGAAAACAAATGAAAACTACACTAAGGAACTAATCTAAATGAAAACAATAATTAAAGCAAACTAAATAATAAATCTAAAATACATATATACAATCTATTACCTAAATTATACAACTACAATTCTATAAAATTAAATGTTCAATTACCAACAGAATCAGATACAATTACAAATATACAATATTTACAGATTACAGATTTAAATGAAAACCTACAAAATCCATTTGTAATCTGTCCTAAGACAGCGAAACTATTGTTTTTTGATTTTTATAATTTTATGAGAAACAAATTAAATAAAACCTATCTAAACTAAACAACTAAAATAATAACTGTAACTAAAAATCTGAACTATACATATATCTATCTAAACTACTTATATTATACTAAAAAATTAACTATCAAATACCAAATAACAAACTGACCTGAAGTAACGCATTCAGGCTTGTCCTGTATACAGTAGTTGATTCAACTGTTCGGTGGGAGGAAACCTACACTAGATTCTCCATGAGCTTCTTGTAAACGGAAAGCTACTGTGCTCTTCAAATATAAATGACAGGACAAACAAGACATAAAAACGACAACAATCTTATAATTTACAAATCATTGCAGTTAGATAAATCTGTGTGCAAAGATCTGTACAAAATGATTCATTTAACGAAAAAGCTAAATCTGTAATTCATTAAATTGAAATTGAGTAATTGTTGTATTTTTTAAATAAGAGAGATCAGATGTGGACAACATATAAATCAAATCAAATCCACATGCAAAGTATCATGATAGCTAAAGTAGTCGATAATTAATTGCAAACTGATATGCAGAAAACTTGAAACAAAAGTTTGATATATTGAAAGCGAAAGCTGTTACAAGACATCAATTTTCATCTCAGTCTGAATCATAAATCCATAGTCTGGTCNATCATGATAGCTAAAGTAGTCGATAATTAATTGCAAACTGATATGCAGAAAACTTGAAACAAAAGTTTGATATATTGAAAGCGAAAGCTGTTACAAGACATCAATTTTCATCTCAGTCTGAATCATAAATCCATAGTCTGGTCCTCTCCACAGTGATGATTATGATCTTATTACAAATAAATGACAAGTATTTAAAGACTTCCCACAGGGTAAAACATCCCTGTGGGAATTATCAAAACAGTTTACAAAAAATCTGGGGATAATATCCCAAGTCTCTATTTCTGACTCAAGCTAACAACTTAAAATAAAAACCACATCACAAAAGTATCTCCTAAACTGCTACAACATGCCCAATTGATCATTGTAATTTGTATGCACCTGAAAGAGGACAAGAATAGACAAGATTAGAGTATATTTTATTGATAAAATTGACAAAAATCTAATTTTTATGACTAGCTACAGAATCTGGCGATTCTGTAGCTGGTCTAAATTGAACACAGAATCGTTTCAAAACCAATTCAAATCTTAAAGAATTATATTCAAACTATTAAACAAATATTTAATTGCTAATTGGAAACCAAACGAATCATTCAAATCAAAACTGCTATGCTAATTTGAGAGAAAACAAAATCGTGGTCAACCAAAAGATACATGCACTTTGTTCAACATTTGTTATCACCAATTCGGGGTAAACAGAATCGCTTAGATAATTTGAAAACAATGAAATTATTTTCATGAACCTATTTCAATCGACACAAACTGTAACCATTTAAACAAATCATGGATACAATAGTTTATGTTGCCTCAACCATTAACATAATCGTTTTTCAAATCCTGAACTAACAGAGTTGTTTTTCTGATTTAATAGATTACATCGTATTTATCAAACCAATCACTAATATTGATGCATTGCATGCGTACATGATCATGCCAATTCAAGCATAAGGAATCGTTTCAAAATCAAACCATAAGAACTAAATCAGAGCCGAGAGAATCCAACCACAATTTTTTTTTATCAATCCAAAACATAGCTGTGTTCTAATTTTAGCACATAAATCTCCTGTACAGGTCAGATGCAATCAAAATCCAAATGAAAGAAAACCCCATTGATTACATTAATTCAAACCAACATAATTATTCTAAAGCAAACCAAACCAAGTCAAAACCAATCAATCGCTTCTACTAATATGAGAACAATAGAATCGTATTAACTAAATCATAGTTGTGTCCGAGTTTAGCAAACGAATTTCCCACTCATGATTCGTAACGAAATTATTTTGGTAAAACGAAAGTGACAGGATCATTTTGAATCAAAACGAACAGAGTTATTGAAAGCAAATCCAATCGGTTATATTAATCCAAACCAACCCAGAAAACGAAATTAATATTGAAATTCATACTTGAATAGTAAGAAAAAGCTTTGATCATGATAACTTCGAGTTGACAAAGGTTGTTTCTGCTTTGACATTCCTGAAGACAATTGAACCGGTGGTTTTGTCTTTATTTTAATTGGCTTGAAGCCTGTCTCTTTCTTTTGACAACACTGTAACTTGCTCCTATAATGAATTTATCTTTGATTGCAACAAGGGAACATCGGTGTAATAATGCTCTAGCCAATCATTACATTGGATGCATGATTGTTGCTCGAGCTTTGGCATCACGGGTGAGGATTTGTTCAAATTACCAGGGGTTTCCTTGTGCAGCTTGATTTCTGGGTAGTTTGGGTCATTTTTTAGGCACAGGGGTAAGTTATAGAAATATTCATAGGGTTTCTTAGAGCATAGGCCATGAGAATAGGGATACTCCTCAACAAGGAATCGTTCAATATCAGAGTCTGAGTCTTCGCTCAAAACTATGGGCTTTGGGTCAACGTTTGGCTTGGGTTTGTTCCTAGCATATCTCGATATCAATCGGGCATTTTTCTTCCCTTTAATGTTGATAGTAGTGTCATTCTTACCTTTCTTCCTCAAAGGCTTCTTAACGACTTTAGTCTTGTCTTTAGTACAAGGGTTGGCTATGGCATCAGGTAGATCTATGTCAGGGAAATCCGAGTGTTTGGTAGGGGGTAGAAGGATATGAAATGGCACGACTGGCCCAACCAAAGTTTCCGTAATCACAACCTTGTCAATTTGAGCAGAGTTGGTATTGGCAAAGCCATTCCTTGATAGGAAGGCTTGCCAATTATCGCCATGAAGGCTCAAATGGTGGAGAATGATGAGTTTAATTAAGCCGTGATGAAAAATGTTGCTATCAGCCTTATCGCGCTTGAATCTCTTAGACATCTTGTAAAGACTACGCAATAAGTAATGTGGCATATTCAAAGGGTATCCCATGAAATTCATCAATAACCGGAGGTGATATAGAAATACCAAGCTGTACCAACCTTCACAGGTCACAAACTGTTTCACAATTACCAAAAGATCGTGCCACCTGGGTTTGAAGGTAGAAATAGGCATACCTTTATCACAGGAAACAATCTTTCTTGATATGAATAGTAATGGCCACGACACCTCATCTACTTTAGAATTTTTAAACCACTTTTGACCTGTAGCTGATAGTCCTGTAGTAGAGCTTAAGAATTCCTCATTGAGCTCAAGTTGCATGTCTCTGACTTTAGCGCTACACCCGTCAAAGGTGAGGGCAAATTGTTGGGCAACCGAAAGGTTGAAACCCTCGAACCTCTGTATAAACACCAGCCAACCACTGTTTTCTAAATCCTTTTGGGCATTATCGAATAGCAACAGAGTTTGGCTACCATTTGGCTCTATGCACACCACTAGTGCCATAGACAGGAGCACATGGTGAGCAGGGTTTCACGGGCCAAGGTTCGAACAGAGTATACACAGGGGCAGAATGCTCATGGGCTTACCCGAAAACAACAGAGTTAACCCGAGATAGGGGGAAGGCATTAATGGCCGAATGTGAGAAGGTGGTGGAGCTAGCTCAGCCCATGCAAAATAGTCATTTCCCATAGTACAACTGACGATGCATATAACAATTCAAATCACTATTGCATGTGTTAAAAACCAAGCCAATCAAACAATCAATGAAATCTATGGTAAGTGGACTACACATTTGCGTGAGAAATAGTTTTAGCATAGTTTTAAAACCAAAATAATGATTCTAAATCAACACCAAGGGTTCGATCATGTCAAATATGTATGAAATAATTTATACCAAGGGTCTAACCACAACGTAAATGTGTTTTATGAAACCAATGTGTCAAAGAAATCAATGAAAGATTATAGAACATCAAAGCCACCAATGTATCAAAAACTCTATCATAAGAATATCATCACAGTCTTGTAAAAACGAATTCATATTAACAATTAGAGAATTCCAAATGAGTAAAGATCTTTGTATCTTGCCAACTGCGCAACTATAATTAAATTGGAAACGCAATGAACACATAGACAAGAGTGACCATAATAATCCAGTGACAATTTTAGTGTGACATCGAAAAAAAAGTTTTCACGCTTGTAGTCGTGAAAACAAAAACAAAAGAAGGTGTGCAAATGCACCAAATAATAGTGTCGTTTTATTCGAAGATTGTGATGCAAATCAAGGGTTGCGAAACACTAGTGTAGGCAGCCTATAAGGATAGGATAAAAATGCGAATTGGCTGCCAACAATGGCGACACACTGGGAGAAGTAGTTATCTCTGCCAAAAGAAACCAATTCAGATTAGGTTAACAAGAATAATTTAACAGAAATAACTAAAAAATTGTTTAAACATCATCAATGATCAAATATTCCAGCAGTGTTTAAAGGATGAAAACTGATAACAGTCTTAAGACAAGTGAGGCACGATATTAAAGATAAAATCTTCAATACTGTTAACAGAGCCATTTCTTCTAGTAGGCATCCATAACCTCGACAGGGTTTCCATTTAACCCACTCTAACATCCGTATCCTGCCCATAAGTTTCAGATTAGAATAAAGGACATTTTAAGGTCATGAGGTTTCATATTTACGAATTTTCACATACCCGACATTGCTTCGCTACCAGCGGGCCTGTTCAGTACCCCAGGGAAGTTGTCTTGGTGTCATGCATGCATTTACCCGCTGCCAGCATACCTGTTCAACATCCCAGCGAGTTTACAAACACTTCCCACAGCTCTTTTAGTGATTTATTTTGTTTTTTAACGATATATAGTTGAGCGGGGTGACGCTGAAAATTACGATATTTTAACATATTTTTTACAGACCTCAAACATAATTTTTTAGAACTGTCCTTTATTAAGACCCAACGATGGTTTATTTACAAAACCAATCTTTCTAAGGTAGGGATATATCTTCTAAGTCGTTCCTTTAAGGAACAGGGACAACGTAAAAAGATAATGGATAATTGTGGTAGGCTTTACTCAGAGATCGAAATCAGTTCACTTCTTTCAAACAACAGTTTTTGCCAACACAGATGTAAATTTCAGTAGTATATAATTGATGTTTATACAATTTTTCAGTAGTCATTTCAGTGAAGGAGTTTTCTATTTTCTTTGTCTGAATTGCTCAGCATGCAGGCATGTGTATTTCCAAAAACAAAGACTGATAAGCGCAAAGGAGAAATCAAAACCAAAACAACAAAAGAAAAGCAAACAAAAGAAAAATATTTACATAATATACAAGGAGTGTCATCAAGTGAAGTATCTTTTCAGGGCTTGGCCATTCACTGGATAGGTGTCAAGCTACCCTTCTAGATTCTGCAATCGGAAATAGCTCGGACCCAACTTTTCAGCAACTAAAAACGGTCCAAGCCATAAGTTCTGAAATTTCGTGTGCTCTCCATTTCCCTCATGCGGTTTGTCCCATTTCAAGACGAGGTCACCTACTTCAAAGTTCCTATCAGAGGCAAAGTTAGAATCGAACCATATTTTGACCATTAGTTGATTTTGATCTAACTTACTTTTAGCTTGGGTTCTTACCTCTTCTAGCTTCATCAAAGCGTTAATTTGGTTTTCCAAAGGGGGACAATCTTCTTCTTTAATTTTCTGCGATAGCTATAGCGAAGGTAGAAGAATGTGTGGTGGAAGAATTGCTTCTCTGCCATAAACGAGAAATAAGGGAGAGTTACCTACAACAGTCTTTGGTGTTACCCTATCAGCCCAGATCGCGTTTAAAAATGCATTGTGCCAGTTTTTGTGATTTTCACTCACTGTTCTCTTGATGATTTTAATCAGATTCTTATTTGTTGACTCTGTCAATCCATTGCCCTGGGGGTAATAGCTAGCAAAATACTTCAATTTAATTCATTTTTCTAAAGTGAACTCACTCATCTCAAGAGATGAAAAATAAGAAGCGTTGTCGAATGCTAAACAATCAAGGATACCAAAACGAGTAATAATATTCGAATTTAAAAAGACAATTACCTGACTGGTATTCACAATTGTTAATGCGGCAGCTTCAGGCCACCTGGTGAAATAATCTGTGGCTGTTATGATAAACTTATGCTGTTGTGAGGATGGGGGGTTGATTGGACCTATGATATCAAGGCCCCACTGCTGAAAAGGAGACTTTACTGAAACGGGCTGCAAAGGAAAGGCTGGTTTTTGTAACTGTCTTGATGCCTTTTGACAAATAATACACTTACGACACGAGGCATGGGCATCTCTAAAAAGTGTGGGCCAGTAATAACCGGCTCTCAAAACCTTATGGGAAATGGTGTCATTGCCAAAATGACCACCAGCTTCTCCTGCATGCAATTCTAGTAAGACTTTTTCTGCTTCGTCTTTCTCCAGACAGCCCATCAGTACGCCATCACAATTTTGACGAAACAGAATACCATTAACCAAATGAAAGGAGGCATAATTTAATCTCAATGCTCTTCTTTTTGTGGGATTCAGGTGATGGGGGGCTGACCCATGTTCAAGAAAATTTTTTATATCGTCATACCAAGGACTGACATAGTTTTGTGCGCAATAGATTGCATTTTGATTATGCTGTCCTAGGTTTGACATATCATTTTCTTCTTGCGGTCCTGTGGCTGAGTCAAAAACTAACTTGAATAAACCTTGGCCTCTCACTATATGAGCTGGGGTAATTTCTATGTCGTATTCCTGCAAGGAGGTAACCCAGTTAGCCCTCTTTTCTCCTAGTTCTTTATGCACTAATAGGTTCCTGACGGTTGGGTATGTGACAATAATCTTCGTCCTGGATTTCAAAAGATAAGACTGGAAGTGCTTGACCGCCTTGAAAACAGTGTAGGCTTGCTGATCTACCGCTGGGTAATTAAGCTCCGTGACTTTGAAAGCATATCTCATATAGGCAATGGGTACTTCATTGTTCTCGGCATTGTTTTGAGTTAGGACGACAACATAGGAACGGTTAGAAGCAAAAGTGTAGAGCGTGAAGTCTTGAGAAAAGTTGGGGCTCATGAGAGAAGGAGCATATATTATGGCCTTCTTTATTGAATTAAAAGCTTGATTTTCTAGGGGTCCCCAATGATATTGTGCATCTTTCTTAATTATGTTCTGTAAAGGTCTAACCATTTCGGAGAAGCTGGGGATGAATCTCCTCACAAAGTTAATCTGGCCTAAGAAAGACTGCATAGACTTTTTGGATGTAGGAGGGGGAAGTTTCGAGATGACTTGAGTCCTTTCAGGATCGATAATCATCCCTTTTCTTGACACAATAAATCCTAAGAGTTTACCCTATTCTACTGCAAATATGGAGTTTTTAGGATTCAAGGAAATGTTGTATTTACGACATCGCTGTAGAACGGCTCGTAAATGAGCTAGATGATCAGTTTTGTTTTTGGAAAATATAGTAACATCATCTAAGTAAACTATGACGGACTGATTGATTAAGCCTCGGAAAGCGATGTCCATTGCTCTCTGGAAAGTGGCACCAACATTAATCAATCCAAAGGGCATTTGACGATAACCATAGGTGCCCCATGGAGTGCAGAAGGTAGTTTTAAGTTGGTCTGGAGGAGACATCAGGACTTGGTTGTACCCTGAAAAACCATCCAATAAGGATAGCCTCTCAGAACCAGATACCTATTGAAGGATCTGTTCCATGGGTGGGATAGGGTATTTGTCTTTATCGGATGCTCTATTAAGGTTTTGAAAATCGACGCATAGTCGGATTTCCCCACTTTTCTTTCGAACAGGGACAAGGTTAGAAACCCATTGAGTGTGCCTAACAGGGAAAATTATCTTAGCATTCAGGAGATTATTTAATTCTTTTTTGACAGTCGGTTCGAGCTTAGGGTGCATTTTTCTTAATTTCTGTTGAAAGGGTAAGGTTTGAGGTTTCATAGGAACGACGTGTTGTATGATGTTAGGGTCGAAAGTTTCAAGGTCATCATACGTCCATGCAAAGACATCTTTAAATTCTTTAAATAATTTAATAAATGCAGCTTTTTCTTGTTCAGAACATCCTACCCCTAGATTAATGCACTGCGGATTGTCATTAGTTCCTAAGTTTAATTTTTCATACGATAATGAGGAACTATTGGTTTTACAATTGACCGATTTTTTGAATTTATCTTGAAGATCATAAAATTTCTCTAATATAACTACAGATTTAGGGATCGAATTTACCATGTCCGATGAAGATTCAGGAGTTCTCGGATCTGGTATTACCGTGAAATCACACAAATTGTTGTCGTGAGTGCATTCGTCTATCACCGCGCCTTGAAAAGTTTCTTCCATATGCAGGAAGCTAATAATCTATTGATCGTCGTTGAAGACTCTCCAGTTCGTGATGTTGTCAAGAACAGATGGATTGAACAATAGGTCAATGGAGAACACATCTAGGGGCAAGCATTCTGTAGGGAAGAGTTTGGAAGCTACGTTAGCTAATAGATCTGCTTCAAAATTATTCAATCTAGGAATATAATTTATATTTAAAGAAGAAAACTTATTCATTAAATTCCATACCTTAGATTGGTAGCTTTTAAGATGTGGAGATAGAAAGTGGATAGAATCTCTTACCTGTCTAACCATGGTTTCAGAATCACCAAAGACATTCAAGTTTTGAATGTTCATATCTAAAGATTTTCTGAGACCCTGCAACAAAGCCTCATATTCTGCTGTGTTATTAGTACATTCAAATTCTAGCCTACATGAAATCAGAGTTTTGTTACTTGCTGGATCGATAACAATGC
>SNQJ01S0081693.1:66501-77952 GCA_010110895.2 Picea sitchensis
TCTAAAATACATATATACAATCTATTACCTAAATTATACAACTATAATTCTATAAAATTAAATGTTCAATTACCAACAGAATCAGATACAATTACAAATATACAATATTTACAGATTACAGATTTAAATGAAAACCTGCAAAATCCATTTGTAATCTGTCCTAAGATAGAGAAACTATTGTTTTTTTATTTTTATAATTTTATGAGAAAGAAATTAAATAAAAACTATCTAAACTAAACAACTAAAATAATAACTCTAACTACAAATTTGAACTATACATATATCTATCTAAGCTACTTATATTATACTAACAAATTAACTATCAAATAACAAATAACAAACTGACCCGAGGTAATGCATTCAAGCTTGTCCTATATGCAGTAGTTGATTCAGCTGTTCGGTGGGAGGAAACCTGCATCGGATTCTCCATGCGCTTCTTGTAAACAGAAAGCTATTGTGCTCTTCAAATATAAATGACAGGACAAATAAGACATAAAAATGACAGCAATCTTATAATTTACAAATCATCACAGTTAGATAAATCTGTGTGCAAAGATCTGTACAAAATGATTCATTTAACGAAAAAGGTAAACCTGTAATTCATTAAATTGAAATTGAGTAATTGCTGTATTTTTTAAATAAGAGAGATCAGACGTGGACAACATATAAATCAAATCACATCAACATGCAAAGAATCATGATTGCTAAAGTAGTCGATAATTAATTGCAAACTGATATGCATAAAACTTAAAACAAAAGTTTGATATATTGAAAGCAAAAGCTGTTACAAGACATCAACTTTCATCTCAGTCTGAATCATAAATCGATAGTCTAGTCCTGTCCACAGTGATGATGATGATCTTATTACAAAAAAATGACAAGTATTTAAAGAATTCCCAGAGGGTAAAACATCTCTGTGGGAATTATCAAAACAATTTACAAAAAATCTAGGGATAATATCCCAAGTCTCTATTTCTGACTCAAGCTAACAACTTAAAATAAAAACCACATCACAAAAGTATCTCCTAAACTGCTACAACATGCCCAATTGATCATTTTAATTCGTATGCACCTGAATAGACAAGATTAGAGGATATTTTATTGATAAAACTGACAAAAATCTAATTTTTAAGACTAGCTACAGAATCTGGCAATTCTGTAGCTGGTCTAAATTGAACACAGAATCGTTTCAAAACCAATTCAAATTTGAAAGAATTGTATTCAAACTATCAAACAAATATTTAATTGCTAATTGGAAACCAAATGAATCATTCAAATCAAAACTACTATGCTAATTTGAGAGCAAACGAAATCGTGGTCAACCAAAAGATACATGCACTCTGTTCAACATTTGTTATCACCAATTCGGGGTAAACAGAATCGCTTAGATAATTCGAAAACAATGAAATTATTTTCATGAACCTATTTCAATCGACACAAATTGTAACCATTTAAACAAATCATGGATGCAATAGTTTATGTCGCCTCAACCATTAACAAAATTGTTTTTCAAATCCTGAACTAACAGAGTTGTTTTTCCGATTTAATAGATTACATCGTATTTATCAAACCAATCACTAATATTGAAGCATTGCATACTTATAGGATCATGCCAATTCAAGCATAGGGAATCATTTCAAAATGAAACCATAAGAACTAAATCAGAGCCGAGAGAATCCAACCACAACAAAATTGTATCAATCTAAAACATAGCTGTGTTCTAATTTTAGCACATAAATATCCTGTACAGGTCAGATGCAATCAAAATCCAAATGAAAGCAAACCCCATTGATTACATTAATTCAAACCAATAGAATTATTCTAAAGAAAACAAAACCAAGTCAAAACCAATCAATCGCTTCTACTAATCTTAGAACAATAGAATCGTATTAAGTAAATCATAGGTGTGTTTGAGTTTAGAAAAAAAAATTCCCACTCATGATTCATAACGAAATTATTTTGGTAAAATGAAAGTGACAGGATCATTTTGAATCAAAACGAACAGAGCTATTGAAAGAAAATCCAATCGGTTATCTTAATCCAAACCAACTCAGAAAATGAAATTAATATTGAAATTCATACCTGAACAGTAAGAAAAAGCTTTGATCATGATAACTTGGAATTGACGAAGGCTGTTGCTGCTTCGAGGTTCCTGAAGACAATTGAACCGATGGTCTTTTGTTTCTTTTCGTTGGCTTGAAGCCTGTCTCTTTCTTTTGACAACACTGTAACTTGCTCCTCTAACGACTTGATCTTTGATTGCAACAAGGGAACATCGGTGTAATAATTCTCTAGCCAAGAATTACATTGGATGCATGAATGTTGCTCGGGCTTTGGCATCACGGGCGAGGGTTTGTTCAAATTACTAGGGGTTTCCTTGTGCAGCTTGATTCCTGGGTATTTTGGGTGGTTTTTTAGGCACAGGGGTAAGTTAGAGACATAGTCATAGGGTTTCTTAGAGCATAGGACATGAGAGTAGGGATACTCCTCAACAAGGAATCGTTCAATATCAGAGTCCAAGTCTTTGCTCAACACTATGGGTTTTGGGTCAACGTTTGGCTTGGGTTTGTTCCTAGCATATCTCGATATCAATCAGGCATTTTTCTTCCCTTTACTGTTGACAGTAGTGTCATTCTTACCTTTCTTCCTCACAGGCTTCTTAACGACCTTAGTCTTGTCTTTAGTACAAGGGTTGGCTATGGCATCAGGTAGATCTATGTTAGGGAAATCCGAGGGTTTGGCAGGGGGTAGAAGGATATGAAATGGCATGGCTGGCCCAACCAAAGTTTCCGTAATAACAACCTTGTCGATTTGAGCAGAGTCGGTATTGGCAAAGCCATTCCTTGATATGAAGGCTTGCCAATTTTTGCCATGAAAGCTGAAATGGTGGACGATGATGAGTTTAATTAAGCCGTGATGAAAAAGGCTGCTATCAGCCTTCTCGTGCTTGAATCTCTTAGACATCTTGTAAAGACTACGCAAGAAGTAATGCGACATATTCAAAGGGTAGCCCATGAAATTCATCAATAACCGGAGGTGATACAGAAATACCAAGCCATACCGACCTTTACAGGTCACAAACTATTTCACAATTATGAAAAGATCATGCCACCTGGGTTTGAGTGTAGAAATAGGCATACCTTTATCACATGAAACAATCTTTCTTGATATGAATAGTAATGGCCACAACACCTCATCTACTTTAGAATTTTTAAACCACCTTTGACCTATAGCCGACAGTCTTGTAGCAGAGCTTAAGAATTCCTCATTGAGCTCAAGCTCTATGTCTCTGACTTTAGCCCTACACCCGTCAAAGTTGAGGGTGAATTGTTGGGAAAATGAAAGGTTGAAACCCTCAAACCTCTATATAAACACCAGCGAACCACTGTTTTCTAAATCCTTTTGAGCATTATCAAATAGCAACAAAGTTTGGATACTGTTTGGCTCTATGCGCACCACCGGTGCCATAGGTGAGCAGGGTTTCATGGGCCAGGGTTCGAACAAAGTATACGTAGGGGTAGAACGCTCACGGGCTTACCCGAAAACAACATAGTTAACCCAGGATAGGGGGAAGGCATTAATGGCCGAATGTGCGAAGGTGGTGGAGCTATCTCAGCCCATGCAAAACAGTCATTTCCCACAGTACAACCGACGACACATATAACAATTCAAATCACTATTGCATGTGTTAAAAACCAAGCCAATCAAACAATCAATGAAATCTATGGTAAGTGGACTACACATTTGCGCGAGCAATAGTTTTAGCATAGTTTTAAAACCAAAATAATGATTCTAAATCAACACCAAGGGTTCAATCATGTCAAATATGTATGAAATAATTTATACCAAGGGTCTAACCACAACGTAAATGTGTTTTCATGAAACCAATGTGTCAAAGAAATCGATGAAAGATTATAGAGCATCAAAGCCACCAATGTATCAAAAACTCAATCATAAGAATATCATCACAGTCTTGTAAAAATGAAGTCATATTAACAATTAGAGAATGTGAAATGAGTAAAAATCTTGGTATCTTGCCAACTGCGTGACTACAATTAAATTGGAAATGCAATGAACACATAGACAAGAGTGACCATAATAATCCAGTGAAAATTTTAGTGTGACTTAGAAAACAAAGTTTTCACACTTGCAGTCGTGAAAACAAAAACAAAAGCAGGTGTGCAAATGCACCAAATAATAGTGTCGTTTTATTCAAAGATTGTGGTGCAGATCAAGGGTTGTGAAACACTGGTGTAGGCACCCTATAAGGATAGGATAAAAATGTGAATTGGCTACCAACACTTGGTAAGCCGTGAAGTCTGATGACTTCTTTGAAAAACAGATTCGCAATGTGAGTTGCGTTACTGGTTTTCTGACATGGTATAAAATGTGCCATTTTAGAAAATTTGTCTACCACCACAAAGATTGAATCAAATCCTCTTTGTGTCCTTGGCATCCCCAATATAAAATCCATGCTCACTGCATCCCATAGCCTCTCAGGTATGGGTAATTGTTGATATAGCCCTATGTTTTGCCTTCTTCCTTTCATATGCTGACAAATCCTACATCTGTCCATGAATATTTTGACATCGGTCCTCATCCCCGGCCAAAACTATGAGCTATTTAATTTCGAGAACGTTTTATCATGACTGAAATGTCCGACCAATCCTCCACTGTGTTTTTATTTCAGCAGATTCTCCCTCATGGAGCACTTTGGAATACATATGTGATTGCCTCTGAATAACAATCCATCCTAGATCATATATTTGGTCCATTGGCTTCTATCCCTGAGAATTGGATTCTCAGATGCCTCATACGCTTCCTTAAAATTTGGGTCATCTCTGTACATGTCCTTGAGGTTATCAAAACCCAATGTTTTGACTCTGAACTCCTGCATAAGTAAAAATTTCCTACTCAAAGCATCAACAACTTTGTTAGTAGTTCCAAAAATATGCTTAGTTACAAAAGTGAAATTCTGCATGTGTTCAACCCATTTCACATGCTTCTGGTTCAACTTATCCTGTTGAGTCATGAATTGTAAAGCATGGTTATCGTTGTACAATACAAACTCCTTAGGAACCAAATAGTGTCTCCACTTCTTCAATGCTTGTATGCCCGCATAAAATTCCTTATCATATGTGGAGTACTTAATCTTCACCTCATTCAGTTTCTCATTGAAGTATGCGATTGGCCTGCCATCTTGGCTTAAGACCGCCCCAATTGAAAATTCGCTTGCATCACACTTGACCTAGAACGTCTTACTAAAATTTGGTAACACCTGAATCAGTTGTTCTGTGATCTTCTTCTTCAGCAAGTTGAAACATTTCTCTACTTCTTTTGTCTAGTGAAAAGATTTATGTCTTTTCTTCACCGTTCCCATCATTGGTGCACTAATTCCACTGAAATTCTAGATGAATTTCCTGTAGAAACTAGACAATCCATGAAATATTTTTAACTTCAAATATACTCTTCGGCGATGGCCAATTCTTAATTGCTTCCACCTTATCTGGGCCCATTTTCAACTCATTGGTAGAGATAACAAAACCCAAATATATGAGTTTTGTCCTCATAAATGATGACTTTTTCATGTTTATCAACAAATTCTCCTGCTGCAATCCTCTCATCACTGTAGCCAAATGCTTCATATGTTCATCTTCTATCTTGTTGTAAATCAATATGTCATCAAGATACACAATGACAAATTTTCCAATGAAATCCTTAAGGACTTCATTCATCAGACTCATAAAAGTAATAGGTGCATTTGTTAAGACAAATGGCATAACAAGCCATTCATACAGCCCCTCATTCATTTTTAATGCTATCTTCCATTCATCACCTTCTCTCATCCGAATTTCATGATATCTTCTTTTCAAATCAATCTTTGAAAAGAATCTTGCTCCACTCAAGCAATCCATTAAGTCATCCATCCTTGGTAATGGAAATCTGTACCTGATGGTAATCTTATTAATTGATCTTGAGTCTGTACACATTCTCCAGCCTCCATCTTTCTTTGGGTTGAGCACTCTCGGAACAACACATGGACTCAAGATTTCTCTAACCAATCCTTTGTCCATTAAATCCTGGACTGGCCTTTTGACCTCTTCATTCTCCTGCAACGTCAATCTGTATGCTTCTTTGTTTGGTAAACTAGCTCTAGGTATAAGATCAATGTGATGACTTATACTTCTAATTGGTGGCAATGAACAAGTCAGTTCGTCCACTACTATATCAGCAAACTCTCCCAGCAACTTCTGGATTTCTTTTGGTAAATCATCCACTCTTGTACTAGTTAAAACAATTCCAGGCTTCCTGACCACAATGAATTGTGTATCTTCTTTCTTCTTAACCTCTATAAAAATTTCCTTCCCACTCATAAGAAGTACAGTGTCTCTTACCTCAAGTTTTACTTCTTTGTCCTTAATGGACAACAACATGTGAGTTTTCCCATTCTTCTCCAGGGTGTATGTGTTCTTTCTCCCATCATGAATCACTTTCCTGTCATATTTCCATAGTCTACCCAGCAATAGATGACAAAAATCCATGGGAATAACATCACATAGTATTTCATCCTTATATCCTCCTATTTTAAATTCAAGTAAACATTGTTTAGTGACATTTACTTGATGTACTTTTTGTAGCCATGAAACTCTGTATGGGCTTGGATGTTCAATTGTCTCCAGATCCAGGTTCTCTACCATCTCTGTAGAAATGAGATTATATGTGCTACCATTGTCCATGATGACATTGCATACCCTGTCTTTGGTCTTGCAAGCAGTTCGAAACAACTTGTTCCTTTGAGATGGATTCTTTGCCTCCTTCTCTGGCGTTAAGAGAACCTTCCTCATCATTATGGATCTTCCACGCTCAGCATCTTCTACCTCAACATTTCATCTTTGAGCTTCAACAATGTGAGTTTCACCACTGTCCTTCTTTCTGTCTGGACATTCAAAAGATTTATGAATGTTCTTTCCACATGTGAAGCATTTTACTACTCCAACTCTACCTCTTCCTCTTCCCCTAGCACAAGGAAAGGTATCATTATCGGCATACTGTCCTCTCTATGAACTTCCCCCTCTCTCAGGTTGAGTTTGAGGTTTCTTCCATTCTTCTTTAGACTTATGAGTCCTATCTTGGAAAACTATCTTGCCTCTAGCTTGACTTCTGCCTCGGCCTCTTTGACCCTACTTTCGGCTCATCTTTTCTTCAGCTTTTAGATCCATCTGATAATCATCCTCCACTGTCCGAAGGATCATCATGCTCATCTCATCTTGACTTTCATATCGTAGACCATTCATTTATCTAGCGACCTTTTCATCATTGCTCTCCTGATGACCTGCCCTGATGTTTATCTTATAAAACTCCTCAGTGTATTCTTTCAATGACATTAACTTCTGTCTCAAGTTTTGCATTCTCTAAAACAGAGTAATCTGATAATCCTTGGGTATGAATTTTTCTTTCATCTTCACAACCATTATATCCGAGCTATTGATTTTTTGCTTTCCTTTGCAGCGTCTGTCAGCCTGCAGATCATCCCACCATAAGGCTGCATGTCTTTTAAGTCTTGTGACAACATGTTTGACCTTCTTGTCTTCCTTGACATCTTCATAGTCAAAATATTTATCCAAAGCTCTAATCTCGTCTAGAAGCTCTTCAACATCCATGTTTCCTTCATATACTAGAATGTCCATCTTTGCTCGGGCACCTATCCTTGCAACAATCCTGAATAGGCGTTCATCTGCGACATCCTTGGCTGCAATGGTCTCTTCATGTCCAACCTTGTTTTCACTTTCAGCCTTGCTAATATCTCCAGCGCCAACTGTGCACCTCTGTGTTGTCTCCCTAGCATCAAGCCTAGAACACATTTCACACATCTCTCTTTCCACTACTAGATTGGGCATTGGCCTCTCTCCTCCTTCTTGGAAGCATGGCTGAGAATGTCCTTCTTTGCTATAGAAAGAAAATAACTCTTTCTGTGCTCTTGATATCACAACTGATGTGTACCAGAGTACTCTTCTTCTCCCTCTCACTTCCTCTACCTGCAATATACAAATAGAGTCAAGCTTTGATACAACTTTGGCATAGACCCCCAACTCTTGGGTCAAGGCCCGCTTAGGATCTCTCTATATCTACCCTTTGAGTCTCTATTGACTCTTCAATTCCTCCTCGGGGAATCCTTCACACCTACGATGGTGTTTTCCATAGGCCCTTATGAATTGAGCCGCGTGATCAAACACTAGACATCAATTCAAATCTCCTGACCAAACAATGTGGTTTCACTTTTCTCGATTTCAGAGCTTCAGGTTTCATAATTTTTGGATCCTTGATGTCTAGGTTCCCTGTCCCTATAGCCACTGAAACCCGAATTGCCAAAATTCGATGCACTCGACAAAGGTTGACTTTTCAACGGGCTTCTCACTTCATCGGTATTTCGGACTTTGCGATTTCGTGAATCCAGATGCAAGGCTCTATGTCCTTCAACTTTCAAACTCTGAAATGGTCCACAAGGTTTTACTCTGTCAATTGATGAAGACATGCCACCTATCGTCCTCGTGGTTCCCTACCTCTGATGTAGACTCCTGCCACTTGTCACTCCTCCAGGTTTTTGGGACTCATTCCCAAAGTGTTGTCTTCTCCGTTTCCTGACACCCGAAGTGCCGAAATCCCGAAACTCTAACCCAATTCTTATCACAACTCATGACTTCGGGACTTTCATTTCCCTATGCTCAACTCCTTGTCATTAGGATCCCCGAATTGCCAAAATGATTCGATGGCTTGTGCAAAGCACGATCAACGGTCCACATTGATTCTAGGTCCTAGAGTGGTAAGTTCACCTGCCTCTAGCCACCCTGCAACTTCCCTGGATCCTACAGTCCATGTGATTTCGTGAATTCCTCTCAAAGAATTCCAACCACTCATTGTTCCTTGATAAATCCTGCGAAGATAGCCAAAGTTCTTCCACTGAACCTTAACTTCATACAAAGCAATTTCACTTCACCTCCCTTTGAAGTATTTTTTGAAGGCACTAACCCCCCTGAGCTTTCTTTGCAACCTTGAGTCTTCAAAAAGACTCATGCACGCACTCCTTGTGGAAACCCTCCAAATACCTCTACATATTTGACTCCTTTGACTCTGTGCACTCCCTTTGCAACAATAGTCCTTCAACTCTCCCCTTGGTGGATAAGTTCTAAACTTTCGACTAGCCTATGCATACCTTGCATGGCTTTAGTGCTTCACTTGCACTTCTGCTGGAATGAGAACAATGGTATCCCTCTTGAGCTTCCAGAGATGAACTATGAACTTTTGTCAACGCACTCCTTGCGGACGCTTCACTACACTCCTTCCAGGAACTCTCACTCAGGTAGAGAAACAATTGAAACTCATTCTCTTACTCTCTCAGACTCCTAACACTCAACATGAAATCATACATTCGATGCAGCATAACAAAAAATGCATAACAGAGAGAGAGTAAACAACTTATAAGCATATCATTCAACATGCATACACAAAAAGCATCACAACACCATGAGTCTAAATCAAAGCTTCATATATTAATTCAAAACTTTTGTACATGGGTTCTTCTCTACACAACTCTCTTCTCTCCTCTATGCTTGCAATAGTTGATAATGTTACAATGATACAATGGTGAGGGTGTCTATATTTTGTTTTCCCTCCTACTTCCTAAACTATCTAATCTGCAATTCAAAGCTACCTACTTTCATAAATATACTTAAATGCCTTTTACTAAGACAGATGAGAGAAATCACTCATGATCTATTTACAACTCTCAAGCATAAATGCAAGTACGCCTCTACTTAACTATTACATTAATGTTTGCGCATTCAAACTTCAAAACATTTGAACATGAAATGCGTTGTGCTTGTCCCAGTTGTTTTCCGCCTTCATGCTTGCATGTCTACTGACGATGCTTGCAATTCTCCTACATCAACAAGGCTCCCTAATACTATAGTATTTTGATGAAGATACTGTGAACTGGCTATGTACTAGATTTAATACATTTTGGTTAATAGAAATCAACTTCTCTTTCAGATTATTTTCTTTTGATGCTAAATGTTCATGCTTTGAATGATTCACATGAATGGTTGTGGTGATATTATGATGGATATTTGATCATTATATTATCATGATGTTTATTTAGCTTCCTTAGTTTCTGAACTCAATAAGATCTCGTGTTAAGAATCTTTCTTCCTTAGGATTTTTGTATTCTCGATGTTTACAACAACCCCTACATTCCTCTCATTGAAGTCTTTCCTCTATTCATACTCACTCCCAGTTACTGATTGAAGTTATACAATACCTTGATTATTGGTGCATGGTAGCCCTGTTTTCTGAGTTGGAATATTATCATTTTGAGTCTTTTCCATTTGACCCTTTAAAACACTCTTACATTCACATACAACCTGATGGGTACTGGGCTTGCCTTCCATGCAATCTAAAGGTGATTCGTAGTACTAACACCATGATCTACCTTTCAATGGTTAAATTGATTCTTGAAGGAACCTTATATGAAACCAATTGTTGGATTACTGAGAGGGGGGCGTGAATCATTAATAGAGAAATAATCCTTTTTAACCACAAAATGCAAGTGTTATATCAATGTATAATTATCATCCAATAGTTTCATAGTAAATAAACAATGAACAAATGAACAATCATACACATACACAGTACACTAGTGTTTTTACGTGGAAACCCAACGAGGGAGAAAAACACATAATGCTTTTTCTTATATGTCTTTAATAATTACATTCATTGGAAGCACCAACTTCCTTTGTTTTCCAGATGCAACTGGAAGGAGGCTCCAACCCCCTATTTTCTCAAGATACAACCTGAAGGAAGCTCCAACTCCCAAATTCTCTAGCTACAACCAGAACAAGGCTACAACCTGAGGGAAGCTCCAACTCTCCAATTTCCCGGCTATAAACAGAAGGAGGATACAACCCCCTATGTTCTACGGATACAACCTAAAGGTGGCTACAACCACCTATCCTTTCCCCGTCCAACCACCCCGACGTACAAGTAGAATGATGGAACCACTGTCACACTATCACTGTGAGATATACTGTTGTAAACTTGTACCAATCAATCTATACCAATAACCCGTTCTAGCATGTACCGTACATAAACATGTACCTCACCATGTACCATAAACAAATGTGTCAACCATGCGCCAAACCTGTACAAATAACCTGTCACAATAACATGTACAAACAACCTGTAATCAACCTATACCATAAACAAGTGCATCAACCATGAACCAACCTGTACCTCAACCTATACCATCAATGATTGCATCATTCATGCACCAAATATGTACCAATCATGCATCAAATACACATAAAATATGAATCATCAAGATGTACGACCATCATCAACTATACACCTCATGTATGTGCCAACTCATCAAGTACTTGTCTCAACCATGTACCCAAC
>SNQJ01S0081695.1:0-27580 GCA_010110895.2 Picea sitchensis
CCACAAATCTTCTTCCTCAATTTCCTAGTTTATTTTGAGATGCATCTTTTCTATCATCGATAATGTGTTCTAATACATATGCTTTGTTTAGTTGACCTAGAAATAGAGGTTATTAGAGATACCTCCACACCTAATTTTAAGACGATCTAAAAAATAACATGTTCAGAAATTTGAATAAACTTGCACTATATATAATTTTCATTTATGAAAAAATTGTGTGATTGTTTAAAAATAGATATTTTCTAAAATTGTTTTTTTAAACTTTCAAAAGAATGTAATGTTTTATATAATATTAAAGTCATTAAAGTGAGTGGTAAACCATGAAATTGTGATATTGTTGAGCTCATTTTCTATTAGTGGAGCATATAATATTTTTTGGAAGTGGTTAAGTACATTAAAAGTTGTGGGGGCACCTCAACAAAGCTCTAGAGGAAAACCAATGGCCATGTTATTTTCAGTCTTATCCATTAAGACCGTTATGCTAAACCTAATACCAAACTAACCATATTGGGTACAAAGCTTGTGATATATTCACGCCAAACACTTACACCACTCTGAATTTGAAATTCATATAATGCATGTGTATTTCATAATGCACACACATTATAACACACATGTGATTTATAATGAATGTGTTTTATATAGAACTACAAAGAACCTTTAAGCTATTTACAAAAGAAACATCCATGGTGGACGATTCTTATCAAAGATATCTTAGTAGATTACCTATATAAACTAGATGATGTGCCTAGGGTCATGGAAGGTTGTTTGAGGACTTGTTCATGGCCCTTGAGCCAAATGAGCATTATTTAGGGCTTTAGTCCCTTGATTTCATCCTTTGACCAATGTTAAAGCTTTTCGGTTCATGGTGGGAAGTTCCTCATGACGATGATCACATTCTTAGTCAAAATCCAAAGCTCTCCTACATAGATCATGTGTGGTGGGTTGAGATGTCCTTCATGGCCATTGATCACAAGAAACATCATTCATGATCTAGGTGGATATCGGTGGCCACCCACCTATTCCAACTAGATCAAAACAATCTTTAGGCAATTTACTATTTTTAGCAGTTTTTTGGTTCCTAAACTTCCAGGGCCATTTTGAGGGCCTAAATGAAGTTTTTTTGGGATCGGGCACCTCAACAATGCTAAGGCTTTAATTGAGCCCCCAAAATGAATCTCCTTGATGATACCTTTGCAACAAGCTTTTGTGCACCCCAAATAAATATCGTATGCCAAAGTTACGCCTTCGGGTAGTTGATACACCAAACTACCCAAAATGGGGTCCACAAAACTGTTGGTTTTTCATCTTCCAGGGTTAGGGTTTTGGAATTTATTTATGTTAAAAGGCCTTTAGAGCCTCATTGTAATCCATCTTATTGTGAATGTGAGTAGCTGTCACATCTCTTCTAAGAGAGAAACTGCCACCATTTTAGCAAGTCTTTCACTCTGTATTTCTACAGTTTTGTACATTTCACTCATTAATAGAAATTGTGTATTATTGTATCTATGTGTTTATGGTTGCATATTTGATATATTTATGTTATATTATTGGATATCTGAGATAAATCTATACATTTATTTATTACATCTCTGCTCTCATTTGATGCCGAAAATAATTCAGATCAGTGGTATCATAGTAGGCTACTCTTGATCGTTTTTTTCAGTGCATGTCCCTGATGAGGTTCGAGTATAGCAAGTTGGGTATCGAGCTTGTCTCTCTTGAGGACAATTTCTCTTGCATGCTCAAGAAACCCTCCATGGTGGAAGAAAAGAAAAATGACAGAGGAAATGATTCTATTAATCTGTTGCTTAAGAAAGTTCTCACGTGACAGAGGGACAAAATGATGAAGAATTTTTCCCACATCCTTCAACGCCTATCGATAAAAACTAGTGCTTCTTCATCAAGCGACCACTTTGGAGGCACCTCGCCTTTCAAGGTACACGTTAATTTTATATTCTGGTATTTGAAGGACAGATAGATGCATATGTCCTAGAAAAATGGTAAAATATGCTTGAAGGATATTTCTATGTTCACAATTTTTTTGATAGGGAAAAGATCACTTTCACACTCCTTAAAGATCTCCCCCATGTCAAAAATTGGTGGGAAACTTATTGGGAGCAAAGTTCCACAGAGGAGTCTGGAATATATGGGGTCAAGCCCACTTGGGATTTTTTGTGGATGTGGTCAAGGAACGATATTACCCTATTGGTAACTATGATGACTAGTACATGAGATGGAACTATGATGACCAGTACATGAGATGGACCAAGCTGCGTCAAGAGAGAGGCCAAGCCATTATGGAGTTCACTGATACTTTCCATACCTTGTGCACCAAGCTCGGTATCAAATATTCTGATCGACATTTGGTTTTGAAATACCTTGGGGATCTACACAGATACATCCAAACTGAAATGGAGTTTCTGGACATCTCATCGTTGGGAGCTGCCTATCGATACACTGTCAAAATCGAGTAGAAATGTAGGCACTAGAACAAACAGGAGTTTAGATCTGCAAATCCATAACAACCAAAGTGTGATAAAGACGACCCTAACAAACAACCTCTCGAAAACTAGTCTATGCCACAGGAAAAGAAGGGTCAGAGAAAGACAAAGACGAACACTGGAAATTGGTGCGATTTCCACAAAATCCTCTGGCACAACACTGATGAATGTTGCTCAAAATAGTCATTGGTAGTCAAGATCAAAGAAAAAGATCCAAACCCATATTCATAATCCGATTCAGAAAATAATGGAAGAAGAAAGATCATCGACACAGACCCCACTGCTATTGTCGTGACTGCAACAATTCAACCAAAAGAATCAATAGATCCCGAGGAGGGGGGGTGTCTCTTTCATTCACATATGTTGGTGAAGGGGACCTCATTGCATTTCATTTTTGATAGCGGAATCCAAAAGTACCTCATCTCAGCATACGTCATCAAACAGTTGGGATTGTCGACAACACAACACCTGCAACCATATAACATTGGGTGGCTTCGCCAGGGATGAGATCTTTGTGTCAACCAACAATGCCATTTTTCATATGGCATCCAACCCTTCAAGGATGAGGTATTATGTGATGTTTCCCCACTCGATGTCTGTGATGTTCTTTTGGGTCAGCCATATATGTGGAAGCACCATGATATTTATGAGTTTCGACCCCGTAGTGTCATTGTTACTCTGGGGGGTCATCTCTACAAGATACCAGAGGTAGTTCCAACTATTGTCCCACCTAAACAGTGCCACAAGGTAGTATCTCATACTACAAAATTCATCTTCTTCACAGTCTGTTCAAAAGGTGAACAAAAGAACACCACAATCGTTGCAACCTCATTCCAAGCACCTTCTATTCAATAGAAGCATGTCGACAAGATTGAAGCAAAGCAAAATGATTCCTTTTTCACACAGTCATCTTATGTAGCCAGACTAGTTAAAAAGGTCCAACCCTTCCAGCCATAGGTTCGTGACAACCTTCAACAAGCTAAGCAATGCAACTTCTCCAACAAGGAAAGCAACTCATCAAGATGCGGATTCAACAAACGCTTTTCCCTCTCCCCGGGTACTCAACACAATGGAGACCATTGCTTTCTAATGAGGGAAGATTGATCCAGGTGGATATCGGTGGCCACCCACCTATTTTAACTGGCTCAAAACAATCTTTTGAAAATTTACTATTTTTAGCAGTTTTTCAGTCCCTAAACTTCCAGGGCCATTTTGAGGGCCTAAATACACATATGTGGTACACAATACCTCCTAACAAAACTCGTATTCTCAATGGGAGGCCAAAGATTCCCTTCATAGGTCATATGTGGTAATTGAAGGTTTTTGCCATGGTTTTCATGCCTAAAGAGCATTATTTAAGGCCTTAGACCCTTGATGCCATCCCCCAACAAATGTCAAGGCCTACAAATCAATCTACGGTGGACAATTCTTGTCAAGCCTATTTTAGTAGAATGCCCAAATAAACTAGGCGATGCACCTAGGGTCATGTGTGGTTGTTTGAGGCCTTTTCTGTGGCATTCAAGTTCAAAGATCAATATTTAGGGCCTTAGGCACTTGATTTCATCCCCAAACCAATGTTGAGGACCCAATATCATTCCACGATGGGTAATTCCTCCTAACAATAATCACATTCCTAGTTAAAGTCTAAATCTCCCCTACATATAGGTAATGTATGGTGGTTTCACACCTCCCATGTCCTTCAAGCCCAAAAATCCTCATTTAGGGCCTCAGGCACTTGATTTCATCCCCTAATGTTATGAAGGAATCAATGCATGTTTGTACTACATAATACCTCCTAATGGTGCTCAAGTATTTTTAGTTGGAGGGAAAATATCCCCTATGCATGTTATGTGTAATGGTTTGAGGCCTCTTTCATGGCCTTTGAGTCAGAGAAGTCCCAGTGAGCTACCGAGTCACTTGTTTTCATTCCTCGACCATTGTTAAGGCCCTCAAATTGGACCATGGTGTGAAATAACTCCTAAGAATGATCATATTTCTAATGGGAGACAAAATATCCACTTGAGTGGTCATGTGCTCTAGTTTGAGGCCTTGTTCATGGATGTTTAGCATGAGAAACCTCATTCATGGATGGTGGAACTTGAGAATCCTCATTCAAGGCCTAAATCCCTTGATTTTATTTGCTAGCCTATTTTCATGGCCCTAATACATGTCTATGGTGCATAATACCTCCTAGTGGCACTCCCTGGTCACGCTGGAGAGAAAAGGAACTCCAATTCAATGTCTAATTAGCTTGAAAGTCTTGAGGATTTTGTCACCAATGTTGAATACCTAGTGGAGTAAAGTGGGGTAGTTGATAACATCTTTGTCAAACTGAATTTTTGGTTAAAGATGTGCCACAAGATTAGAAAATTAAGGATGAGACTCAAGCACATCCAACAAAATGCTAAAACATATCCAATTGGTTGTGTTTCCTTCTAATCTGAATGTTCATGGTCAGGTATGGGATGAAGATAGTTCTAAAGAAAATAGAGAAAGATCTATTTCTCTTCTTCAAGAATCATTGATTGTGGAAAAAAACAACGATATTGAAGTGATTATTACACGGATATTGGAGGAAGATAGCTATCACTCATTGTCGTTGTGGGCATATGAGGGTAGGAAAAAACCCTTATTCTCTAGCACATTTTCAATAGTTGTCTAGCACCCTCATTCTGGATGGCATTGGAGGTTTGGATGGAAGATAGGATTCATGTGTAGAGCATGTGGAAGATTTGATCATTGAATCTTGAAAAAGATGAAGGTGAAAACTACTAGGAATTCTTCAAGATTTATGAGAAAGTAGACACGGAGCTGAATCTCAGGATCATATTGAGTCCATTCACAGTTTTGGCTATCCGAGGTTGTTGTTGGGAAACACGATGAGATGATTGCAAAATACTTGGGAGAACTCGAGTTGCCAAAGAAAGTGTGTAGCAACCATTCAAAGCTAGTGTTTTCTGGACCTGCGAACAATGACCAAATCTTCCTAGTAAAGGCAGTGTAGAGTAGCAGTCACCAACAAAGAAATCAATGGATGCTTATGAATTTTGGAAATATCCAATCCCATGGAGAACAGTAGCACTAGCTCTACCGAGATTAAATATTGTAGGACGAATTCACCCGCAAGAGATGATGTCTCCTTGACGAGTAATGACGTGACAATTCTACTGATCATCGTTTGAACCACCGAATTCTCTATGGTGTAGAGATATGAAGTCATTGTGTAATTTGTCAAAGATATTTGTAGATATATCATGAGATCTAGGTTACCTTCTTGCAGCATGTCAGAGAGAAGAAGACACCTATCATGTAGAGAAAGAGGGTGCATCAAGATTTTTATTCATTCATTGTTAAGATAAGGAACAACTCACACTGGAGTCATGCACTAAGAGAGTCGAAGGATTGGTTTGAGTGCATGAGGACCTGCCCATGTGATGCCTGAATATCTCTTTCCCAGGAGATACAATATATATGTTTTATTGTGGTTTGAATATCAAAAATTTTTTGTTGTTTGAATTGTTGGGTCATTGAAAACATTGTAAAGATCTTAATCATCATCAAAGTGATGGATGCCATGATGGTTCACATTGATTGTAAAGGTGATGAAAATGTCCTGGTGTTAGAAAAAATGACACATATTGAGCCTAGTCAACTTAATATGTAAGTGAAGTAGTCGTTAGAATTGACTACTCTAACAATTGCCAGGTAAATCATGGAGATCCAAGACAAACATAGAACCAGGATGTTAAAGAAGAAGATGAATATGCCAAGTATGTGTTTGATTCCAAAGGAGGAATATGGTAGTCCTATCTTTTGCATCATGTTTCTCTTGCTGATCATTTGTAGCCCCACGTGGCCACAATTAAGTTTGTTTGTTGTACAAGGAAGTCTCCCATAGTTATTTGTTATATTTTCATCATTACATGGTGCATTGGAATACCACCATGTTGGATTAATATAGATAAACCTTGTGTCCGGAGTATTTTCCTGGAGAAATGGAGAGCACCATTGTTGGGTACCTAGGTGTCTCGGTAGATGGAAATAACTCCACACGGTTGTCAGGTGTTCAATCTATGTACTAATGTTTGTACCAAAGGTACGGTTGGTTTGGAGTTGGTAACATATATGACAATTCAAATTTGTGATATGCAGGATCACATTTCTAGGGAGAAGCATAATGTAATGGTTCTAATCAAATGTTGTAGTGAGGTGCATGATCGATGGTGCTCAACACCTCATAGTATTGGTACAAGTTGTACTACCTCGTCATAGGTAAGGTGTTGTCCCCAGGTTGTTGTAAGCCTTGTTATTCAAGCATATGTGGTGCGTAGTAGCACATATAATAATCCCTCTCATGCCGAGAAAGGTTGTGGCATCAAGTTGTGGAATTAACCACTCATATAGGTACGAGGGTGACAAGTGTGACCCATAGCCTAAACTTGATGGAGATCGAATAAGCGAGAGTTTTCGATACAAGGGGAGTAGATGTATGGACCAATTATAATGACAATGATAAAAGAAATCCCACATAAGAAAATTTATACTAGTGAAGAAGTTATAACACATGAACAAACTAAGAACATTGAAGGCACACATTCGTTAAGGGGGAGTGTTAGAAAATTAACTAATACATGTAACATGATGTAATAATGGAACCCATAACCTGACCTATTGAATGGGTAACCTGATGAGATGACCTAGGAGAGTAAGGATTGCACTCTAAGCTAAAGGAGTAGTTGAACGCATGGCTCAAGAGGATAAGGATAAGGAAAATCACATCCCTTGATCTCTGAGCTAGATCAATGGTTGAACTCTATCAAATATTGTATAAATAAATATATTATCTAATACAATAGACAAGAAGTAATTGTGTGTACTCTCTCTCTCCAATGACCCTCAATATGTCTAATTAGATGAGCAACTATCGAATTACTATTCCTATTTACATGCAATGGATTACATGCAACTATTGAATTCCTATTTGAGATGCTTTACTTGCAATTTACAAAAAATTGCCTAATAGTTTAGTCAATAACCATTTAAATCATTGGAAGTTACAAAAAATTTCCTACTATTTTAGTCAATAACCATTTGAATCATTTCTTGGGTGGTCATGAGATATTCAATTTCATTTTATATACAAAGCCAATGTGAGTAGTAATTAATACTATAGTTTATTTTTAAGTAAGTGCATTAAAAAGGACAATTTCCTTGGGCGGTCACAATATTTTATTCGTTTTATATACTTGAGGTTAGTTCATCATTAAAAATATGGGTTTCCCTGCATATGTTGGGTTGTTATATTCTTTGCAGTGAAAGTCTAGTCGAGGTGAGTCAATTGATGGTCGAAGTCAAGGTGGATCAACAACAAGTCGAAGTCGAGGTAGATCGATAACAAGTCGAAGGTCGAGGAAGTCGACTGGGGAAAGTGGAAGTCGAATATATCGACGACAAGTCAATTCACAAGAGGTCAAAGTGCGAGTGTGAGACAACCCACTAGAGACTAAATGTAGGCCAAATGGTAAACTCGACTTGGAGTCGACTGTAATGGAATCCCGAGATTTGTGGGATTTGTAGCCAATGATATGCATGGATCTATAACCATTTTTTGGGCACCAAGATTTAGGGTTTTTCCTATTGTAAATCCTATAAAGAGGCATGTTGTAATGTCGTAAAGGCTATTGTTGTAAGGTGATCATAGAATACACTTATGCAGGTTAATGCATGTGTAGTTGTAGGTTGTTGGTCATGTATATGTAAGACGAATTGGCTACAGGGTTGTTCTTTCGTGTGAAAGGAGGTATGGTGTCGATTGTGTCTTAGGTGTGGACCAAGGTTAGACATGTAACCTTTTATTCTGAATGAATAAGACAACAAGAGAGAAGGACACTCAAAGGAATGTTGGTTTTCCTGGTTAAGGGTTTCTAGGGTAAAATCCCAATGTACTGTGTGATTACTTGTGTCATTTGCATTTTGTTGGCAATATGGCATTACAGGTTGGCATTGATGGCCTTTTCCTTGATGTCAAAAAGAGGAGAGACACTTAGCATTGACAATTTGCATGCAAGAAGACAGAGTAGCCTTGTAATTTTGAAGTACTATTTGTCGAAGAACTTTTCCTTGTCCTTAAGATCAACAATGACAAAAGAGTTGGATCAATGCTTTTTAATCAAAATATATTTGCCAATGGAAAGGTCTGCTTAAGTTTGTTTGGAACATGAAGTTGTTTGTGCAAAATTAATCTACTGCATGTGCAGAGAAGGGTGTTTGGATGAAGCTTTTTGGTTGCTATGATTCTCTATGGGTTACGAGACATGGCTAATTCAAGTGACAACAATTATTTCCTAGGGATCAAATATAGGGATAAATTATGTAGTTTCTATAAATAGACAGAATGAAGGAAAAAATCCACAAGGAGCATCTAGTAGTCATTGTGATTGGGGGACTATTAGCAGTGATGAGCCAATAGACTTTTCAAAACCTGTTTTTGATGATGGTATTTCAAAACGAGATCTTTACAAGATATGTGGCAATATTCCTATTGGTCGATGTGAGGAACAGACAAGTTAAAATTCAAGAGAGTCACCTGCTCTTGCTTCACCATAGGTTTAGATTGATATGGCTTGTGATATAGAAGGAAATATTAAGTTCTTGAAACAAGGCTTTGGAGTTCAAACCAAAGTTGGTCATCCTTATTGTTCCAAAAGAAACACAAAGACTTGATGAGAAAATGGGAGGAAATAAATATGATCTTATTTGGGAGGATCCAGATCTTTTGAGAGGCCAGTCATTTTTAATCCCTGGTTCTGTTGATACCGATGACAATATACTAAGCCAGTGGAACTTGGTGGCACCACCACTTTCTCTATGGAGTCGACCAGATTGGACTGCACCACACAAGACAATAACAAACAAGCAAAAACGTTATTCCATGGACACCCGAGAAGAGCAGAGTCTGTTCGAGGAATACGTATGGTTCCAAAATATATTGCCATCTCTCAATGTTGGAAAGATGATATCTATTAGAGCCGATGAAGTAGATTTGATTGGAGCGAAAATGAACCTCATAGAGAATGCAGATTCATGCCCCAACCAAATCGAAATTGACAATTTGATTTCCCAGGTCAATGAAATTGAAAGGCTGAGAGAATGGCGAATGGATTTGAGGGAGCGGTTAGGAAAAGTAAACAACAAAAAAATAGAGATTGTAGAAGTGCAATAAAGGATCTCAGAAAAGCGCAACTGGAAGCTGAAAGAAACAAACGAGACCTGGACTCTGCAGTGGCATATTTGGGGGAAATAAACCCATCTACGGATATAGACCTGGAGAATATGTAAATAGACCTCTGTTATCAATTGTGGACACAAGATAAAGTTGGCAATAACAACAATGTGATTAAGATCAGGAGATCTGCAACATCAACGTCAGGAGGAAAACAATCCTTTGCAAATCAAAATAATAGCAGCAGGGAGAGAAGACTATAAACCACACCCAACTTCATTGCTCACATATGACGATTGCTAGAGAAGAAGAGGGTGAAGTCTTAGCAATCGTCCGATCAAGAGATCGACAGTGCTGATCAAATTACCCATCAAGGTTTAGTCCCACATGTAGAGTGTGAAAGTTTTGTTATGGGTTTATAAAGAGTACTCTCACTATGACTATTTGAAGCAGAGTGCAGAGGTATGGTGGGGGCTCTAGGTGTTTAGAATCCACGAGAAGCTCACCAACCTGGAGCCCGGGACGACCTGTTAGGCCCCCTACCTTTTGGGCAAAACGACTAAGACATTGGACACATATTGTTTATACACCACTAGGCGCGATGGTCATATGAGCGACCATGCGCTTAAAAGGTTCGTTACGTCAGTTGGAAAGATTTCCAATCTTATTGAGTTTTTGGCATAAAACGCCAAGTTTGGATGTTCACCAAGTTTAGAGGATCACCAAAGCTCGATATCAAGTTTGGAGAGTCATCAATTTCACTGCGTAGTCAAATAAAGGTTTAAACTCTTGAGACCGCTAACTCTATCGTTCTTTTTGGCATTCTACCAATTGTGGAGGTTTCATCAAACTGTATCAAAACCTTGCATGTACACAAAGATAGTGACAACTTCAGTGTGTACAACCTTGGTAAGATTGCTTCAAATCACAACTAATTTTAATGTTTTGAATCCTGGAAGAATCAATAAAGAAGTAGTATAACTTTGTAAAAGACTTATATTAGATGTGTGTATGGTTCTGAAAGACCAGAGAATTGTTTTTGTTTTGATGGAAGCCTTTTCATTAGATTAGAGATAGATCAAAATATGAGGTTATGAAAAGACTGTAATATTAATTTAAAAAAAAGGAAGGGGGGGACATTTTATTATGTTTTTAAGAAGACATCAAAAGCAAAATAAAATCAAAGTTATTAGTCTGGAAAATGAAGAGTTGTGATAGTTATGAACAATTATATAGAACATACATGTTGCTTGGTGAAAAGGTGTGATGGCATGCCTATTTAATTGCCAAAGAACAGAAGAAGCAAAGTGTGTCTCTTAATGAAGATCGAAGATCAAATCAAAGGAGTCAGAGTAGAAGAAGATGAAGTCTAGTGCCCGATAAAGAAGATTACCAGAGGACTACATATATCATTGTCAAATTGTTAAAACTAAGGGAGGCAGGGTGGTGCAAGGGTAGGTTGGTGCCTGCAGGGAAGTAGGTGCTTCCTTGTCAGTTGTAGCTAACTAAACAGGGGCTTGGACCCTCCTACCAGTTGGATCTTTTGAACAGGGGTGTGGGTGCATTCTGATTAGTGGGTGTTGATCTAAGAAGAAGGATATCTTCCTTCTTGTAACGTGTAAATACATAATTTTGCAGTTAATAAGAGAAGTGTTTGTGGTTTTCCCAATTGGGTTCCACGATAAGTATTGTGTTAAAATATTGATTGCGTTAATATAAGAAAAATTGACAAATTAACTCTGTCACTGATTAACCCCCCCCCCTCTCAGTGACAAGGTCTGATTCTTCAATTGGTATAAGAGCAGGTCTCTTCACTAAAGGTTTAAATCACTTGAAGAGAAATATACATCGGGATGGATCAACAGTTGAAGATGTCATAAAAAATCCCCCTATTTGATGGTGAAGACTACGTCTTCTGGAGTGTTAGAATGAAAAGATATATGATGTCCATTGGACTGGAAGTATGGAGATTAGTTGAAAAAGGATATGATGTTCCAAAAGTCACTCCCACAAAAGCAGAAGACAAGAAGAAATTTTGGGAACATGCAAAGGCTTTAAACACACTACAAGATGGACTGAGTAAGAAGATCCTTGCTAAAGTACTAAACTGTAAACTTGCAAAACAACTCTGGGATAAATTGGAAACTATATATGCATGAGATTCCAAGGTAAAGAGGGCCAAACTTCAGACTCTCAAAGTACAATATGAAGGTCTAAAAATGAAGGATGAATAAAATATCTCAGAGTACTTCAAAAGAGTTGATAATATTGTTAATGCAATCAGAGGTTTGGGAGTAGAAGTGTCAGACAATGAGTTAGTTGAAAAGATACTAAGAACACTTCCTATTCTATATAATATTAAAGTGTCCACTCTTGAAGATCAAGAAAATCTAGATCAACTCACCATTTGATGAATTGTTTGGAATCCTCACAGCCTATGAGTTAAGATTAGGTCATGAAAATCCCCCAAAAGGAGAAGCAACCTTCAAGGCAATCAAGAAAACAAAAAATCAGAAGCAAAGACCTCAACCTGGATGTTAGCACTAGAAGTGACCCTTAGATTGCATAGAGGGTAAGCCCAGTACCCATCAATTTATACAGTAAATGTAAATGAGTTTTAGGTGATCAAATGGAGAGGACTCAATGATAATAATGTTCTAACTCAGAAATCTGGACTATCATGCATAAGCAATTGAGGTCTGGAATCAACTTCAATCAGTAAGTTGGAGTAAGGGTGAATAGACGAAATAATTTGGTGAGGAGAGTGTAGAGGTCTATTGTGGACATCAAGTCTTCCAGTAGCATAAGGAGGAAAAACTTAAACACAAGATCTTCTTGAATTCAAATCTCAAAGAAACTGAAAGAAATTACAACAACACTATAACATAACATTCATCATAATATAATCATAAAAATCCATGTGAATCAGTTATTCATGAATTCTCTCAATATCAAAGGAAAATAAGATGGAGTAAGAAAGCTAACTTAGATTAACCAAGATGTCTCAAAACAAATACATAACCAGAGAACCAATGTTCTTCATAAAAATATTACAATAGCAGGGAGCCTAGCTCAACCATTCGACCTTAACAAAATATCAAAACTGCCTATATATACTAAAATGATGCAACCACCAAGAATGTGATCATATCACTGCCTTCAAAGCCTTCAGTCGGCGCCCACTCTGTTAGGTTGTGCAGACTTCATGATGTCAGACGTGAGCCAGGCATAGTTATGTGCTTTACAGGAAAAATTGCCCATAAGGAAGATTCAGATCATAAGTGTGCCTTCATGGCTGCTCTCTGCAATGTTTTCCATTTATGGGATGAGGCGAGGTCTCAATTGCTGCCCACAATATTCAATAACTGTCTTCATTGGGATTAGGACTGGACCTGACACCCATAACTGTTCTCTGATGGTGCCAATGATTTCTGCAAGTTAATCCCGACGCCTTGAGGCTCTGCAGATCTTCTTTCGTGACCAATGCGAGTGGTATAGGTGGTAGGTTGATAGTGTATGCGCAGGGGTGATGTGGATTGAGGTGCTTGACGGAAACTCGCATGCCCCAACTAGTGAGCGGCGACCATGCACTGCTCTTGGATAGAATGTTATATGAGTGCGTGATTGCGGGGCCGCTCAAAGGTGGTTTGGATTTAGACCACTTTTGGGCCCGCAATCCATCTCCCTTCGCCACGTATTGCTCTTGACTTACCATGGTTCCAATTGAGGGACCGCTCAAGAAAATTATTGCCTGAGCATGTTGCGTTCCTACAATGGACTGTGGCCATTGATATCATGATATTGGATGAGGCTTTCACGATCAACGACTCAAATATTTCCCATCCAAATCAATGGATCAGATCTTCCCTTTCAAAACAATGACCGAGATTTGGTTCGTGGATCGGCCTTCAGCCACTTTGGCAGCTTCGGCAAATTCGGCACTGAAAGATTAAAACTGCCTTCTGGTTATGCTTCAATCCCGAAACAGTCTGTTTGAGAAAGCTGTGTTTTGTGTTCATGGCTTCGACCTACACGATCAAGGATTTGGACAACTGGCTGTGGGTTTGGGAAGACAAAAGGATCAGTGATAGAGGCCAAGGAGATGAGTGCTCAAACACAAAGGGGAAAACAAAAACGACTTTTCCAACTGAAGGGGAAAATTAAGACTTGGTTTGTGAAAAGGATAGAGACATGGAAAAATTACAGACTTAGGTAGAAACCACAAACCCATGGGACTCTGACAAGTTCATAACATTTGGCTCCACAGGGGATGGCATGCTCCCTACGAGCTGCTAATAACCAATAGTTCCAGTGCCTTAGCTGTTGGGTTATGGAGTCACTTATAAAAATTGAAAACAAAAGAAAAATGATATTTACAATGACATGGGAAGCCACTCATGGCTTAAGTAATTTTTTTTTCCAGAAAATGCCCATTTACAGGGCTACCAAAAACTTTAGCATCCTTCAAATCCTGCAGCTTGTAAGTTTTATTTGAAAAAACGTCAGAAATTTTGAAGGGGCCGATCCATAAGGCCTCAAATTTACCGTGCTTACCTTTGTCTTGTTTAGGTGCATCCCACTTGAGTACTAGATCTCCCAGCTGGAAATCCTCTTTGGTCACCTTCTTATCAAAGGCCTGCTTGATCTTCTGTTGATGGTTATATGATTTGTCCATTAGTTTCTCTCTAGTTTGCTACACTTCTACCAGCTGTTGTATTATCCTAATCATATCATTTGGTTCTCCCTGGTAGTCTTGGAAGAATTTCTCCACAGGTAAGGCAAGATGAGAAGGAAAAATGGCTTCAACTCCATATACAAGCTAGAAAGGAGAGATACCAAGAGATCTCTTTGTTGTCAATCTGTCAGCCCACAAAGCAAATTTAAGCTTCGAATACCATGCCTTGTTGTCCTCTAGCAGTCTTTTGATGATCTTAATAAGGCTCTTATTAAAGGACTCTGCCAGTCCATTCCCTTGAGGATAGTAAGGAGTAGAGTGAATTAATGTGATTCCAAACTGTTCACAAAACTTAATCAATGGTTCAGCCTTGAAAGTTGCAGCATTATCAGTGACAATTATATTTGGACAACCAAATCTTGCCATAATATCTTCAAGAAAACCAATGATTATCTTGTGGGAAACATTTCTTGTGGGGATGGCCTCTATCCACTTAGTAAAGTAGTTTGTGGTAGTAAATATCCACCTATGCTGACCACTTGAAGCAGGATGAATTTCCCCAATAAAATCTAGGCCCCACTGCTGAAAGGGTCCTGAAATTACCACAGAATTTAATGGCAAAGACTTGAGTTGTTGCTTTCTAGAGAATTTCTGACACCTAACATAAGACCTGTTCTTTGCAAAGACATCAGTGAAGAGACTAGGCCAAAAATACCCAGCCCTAAGAATCTTGTAGGCTATGGTTCTCCAGAAGTGATGCCCCCCACATAAACTGTCATGAAAATCATACATAATCTTTTGGGCTTCCTGTGGGTCTAGACATCTCAAAAGAACTCCTAAAGGGTCTTTCCAATATAAAACTTTCTCAATCAGACAATATTTAATTGACTTGATCTTCAAATCTCTTACCTTTCTCTTTCCCATGCCATCAAGAGGTTGCAACTTCTGTAGGAAAATTATAATGTCTTTATACCAAATGCATCCTACCAATGGGGGTGTGACTTGAGGATCTTCATTAGACAACTTAGCTTGCTGATTCTCTAAAAAAATGTCGATGAAAATGACCCCCAAGGCTTTATAATTAGATTCAGCCAACAACCTAGCTAAACCTTGACCTTTAACCAATTTGGTAGGCTTTATTTCAAGATCAAATTCAAGGATTTTGGCAATCCACTTGCTCCTTCTTCCATATATGTCAGGCTGATTGAGGAACTCCTTCACGGAAGCTGAAGGGACATATGCAATGACTTTTGAATGCAACACATAAAATCTAAAGGCTTTGAGAGCTTTAACCAAAGCATAGGCCTGTTTTTCCATGATGTCATATTTTATTTCAGCATCTCTCAGTGCCCTACTGAAAAAGGAAATGGGTTTCTCTAACCCTTCAACATTTTTCTGCAATAAAACAACTGCTACTATGTCAAATGAAGCAAAATATAAAATCAGAAACTCCTTGGAGTAGTTAGGACTGATGAGCACAGGTGCTTCAGTCAAGGCCTTCTTTATTTGGTCAAATGAGTTATGAGATTCAGAAGTCCATTTGATTTCATTTCCTTTCCTCAACATGGCTGTGATAAACTTCACCAACTCAACAAAATTTGAAACAAACCTTCTCAGAAAATTAATCTTCCCTGAGAAAGACTGAACTTCTTTCTTGGATATAGGGAGTGACAAATTTTGGATAGCTTCTACCCTACTGGGATCAATCCTTACTCCCTCAGCTAATACTATGTGCCCCAATAATTTCCCCTCCTTCATGGAAAACAATGACTTTTTAGGATTTAAGGAGAGACCAAATTTCCTGCATTTCAAGAAGACCTTTCTTAGATGATAACAATGGTCTTTATCAGACCCGGAGAAAACTGTAATGTCATCCAAATAGATGACTACAAATTTATCCTTTTCTCCGATGAATGTAATGTCCATAGCTCGTTGGAAGGTTGCCCCTACGTTCATCAATCCAAAGGGCATTAATTTTTTGTATTTCATGCTCATAGTTGAAAGAGGAGGGGGCCTTTAGAATTTCTCTCACTTCTGGAACATGACCTTTTACCACTAGTGGGGGGGGTCTGTGCCTTCTTTTCCTTGCTTCGGTCTGCAATATATTTAGCAAGTTTTTCTGCTCTGGTAGGCCGATTAGGGATGTTAGATTTCCCTTCTTTCTATTTGGACCTCAGATTATATCTATTTGGAGTGTGGCTGGCCTCTTCCCCTTTACTCAGCTCATTCAGTTGATTACTCATGAGGGCCTCTTCATATGCAAGCTGAGTTAAATGAGGGGATGAAGAGGTATCTCCAAGGCAATGGATCTCAGGATCAAAATCTTCTTCCTCTCCATCTTCATCAGTAACCAAGTTATTTTGGAGAGGAGTTTGGATTTTTTGATCATCTTGGTCCCTATTCCCCTGATCTCTTTGAATGGTCCGAGGGGCATTAATTAGTCTCTTGAAACTACCCCTATTATCAACAATTTTGGGATTCCTATAGCTCTCCTTTCCTTCTAATTAAATCTTTTCCATTCTAGCAGAAAGTGTTTTTAGTAGCTTGGTCACTTCATCCGTTTGAGGGGGGGCAACAGAGGAACTAGAAGTCGGAGTTTCATACCTACCTTTTCCTCTATCTCTATCAACTTTACTCCTACGTTTGTCAACTGCCAATATATTGGATTCTACTTCAAGGGATTTATCTTACATATGAGCCAAGGAGGTAGCTCTTCTTTATCTCAACAGGAGGCAAAATTCAGGGTCGAATGCATTAGCATAAGTCATCTTGGCAGAGGTTTATGTAGGTTTAATTTCAGCAGAAATCATTTTATACATCTTATTAAATCTTTTTGAGAAGTCTGAAACAGATTCCCCTTCTTCTCTCTTAAGTGCCCCAAATTCTGTAATATAATAAAGGAGATATTTTTAATTCCCCCAATTTCTTAAGAATGAATCATCCAGAGAAGCAATCCCGTTAATAGATCTAGGAGGAAAGTCCTTAAACCAATCCCTAGCATCATCGTCAAGGATCTGTACAAAAACTCTCATCCACACATCTTCATTTTTGAGGGCCTGAATCTCTACAAATCTATAAAAGGATGCAAGGTGCTCTTCTACAGTCTCGTCTCCCTCCCCTATGAACTGGGGCATGTACTTAAGGTAGTCCATGGGTGGGAGAGCATTCATAGGCTGAGGTAAAACTAGAGGGGCGTATCTAGCAGCCAATATCTCAGTCATCCTGTTCCTAGGAGGATTAGCACCTACCATTTGGATGTGAACTGGAGGAGATGGAGTTCAGACATGCGAGATTGGGGCTGTGCTTCTGGGAGAAAAAGGAAAAGGCTGAGCATTAGGAGATAAAGATGAGGGGCTAGAGGTAACATATGTTTCCCCTTCTGTAACTGCAACAACTTTAATAGAAGGAGAGGTAGGAAATTCTTTGAAGGTCAAATATTTCTCCTTCCACTTCACAACTTCAGGGGAGAAAGGGGTGTCAAAGCTCTCTCCTTCCAAACCAAGAATAGGAGGGGAGAAATTGGCAGGGAAACTCCCAAAACTTAAATTTCTTGAAACTCCAACAGTTTGTATAATAGGAGAATCAGAAACAGTTACTGGAGTTTGTAAAGAGGGATTATGCAAATTATCATAAAAACTTGGGACAACAGTAGAGGTACCTTTTTGAGCGATCTTTCCCTTTCTGGTAATTTCCTCTAGGTCAGCTTTAGACGTTGTTAGAGGTAGCAATGAAGTAGACCTCGTGTGTTTGCCTTTAGGAGCCAAAACTGAAACAATGGGGTCGAAACAGTGGAGTTGCTAGGTGCAAGTTGCAATCTTCAATGGTACTGATATCTGATGCACCTTCATAATCATAGTTTCTTTGTCATTCTATCCCAAGGAAATGTCTTTAATTCGTTCCTCGACAACGACACCATAAATGTTAGCACTAGAAGTCACCCTTAGATTACATAGAGGGTAAGCCCAGTACCCATCATTTTATACAGTAAATGTAAATGAGTTTTAGGTGATCAAATGGAGAGGACTCAATGATAATAACGTTCTAACTCAGAAATCTGGACTAGCATGCATAAGCAATTGAGGTCTGGAATCAACTTCAGCCAGTAAGTTGGAGTAAGGGTGAATAGAGGGAAGTCTTTGGTGAGGAGAGTGTAGAGGTCTTCTGTGGACATTAGGTCTTCCAACAGCCTAAGGAGGAAAAAATTAAACACAAGATCTTCTTGAATTCAAATCTCAAATAAACTGAAATAAATTATAACAACACTATAACATAACATTCATCATAATACAATCATAACAATCCATGTGAATCAGTCATTCATGAATTCTATCAATATTAGAGGAAAATAAGACGGAGTAAGAAAGATGACTTAGATTAACCAAGATGTCTCAAAACAAATACATAACCAGAGAACCAAAATTCTTCATAAAAATATTACAATAGTAGGGAGCCTAGCTCAACCATTTGACCTTAACAAAATATCAAAACTGCTTATATATACTAAAATGATGCAACCACCAGGAATGTGATCATATCACTGCCTTCAAAGCCTTTAGTCGACGCCCACTCTGTCAGGTTGTGCAGACTTCATGATGTCAGACGCAAGCCAGGCATAGTTATGTGCTTTACAGGAAAAATTGCCCATAAGGAAGATTCAGATCGTAAGTGTGCCTTCATGGCTGCTCTCTCCAACTTTTTCCATTTATGGGATGAGGCAAGGTCTCAACTGCTGCCCACAATCTTCAATAAATATATTCATTGGGATTAGGACTGGGCCTGGCACCCATAACTGTTCTCAGACGGTGCCAATGATTTGTGCGAGTCAATCCCGACGCCTCGAGGCTCTGCAGATCTTCTTCCAAAACCAATGCGAGTGTTGCAGGTGGCAGGCTTATAGCATATGCACATGGGTGATGTGGAGCGAGGTGATTGACTAAAACTCGCATACCCCAATGAGTGAGTGAAGACCATGCATTGATCTTGGATAGGATGTTATATGAGCGCGTGATTGCGGGGCCTCTCAAAGGTGGTTTGGATTTAGAACACTTTTGGGCCCACGATCCATATCCCTTCGCCATGTATCTCTCTTGACTTACCATGGTTCCAATTGCGGGACCGCTTAAGAAAATTATCGCTCGAGCATGTTGCGTTCCCACAATGGACTGCGACCGTTGATATCATGATCTTGGATGAGGCTTTCATGATTAGGGGCTCAAATCTTCCCCCTCCAAATCAATGGATCAGACCTTCCCTTTCAAAACAATGGTCGAGATTTGGTTCGCGGATCAGCCTTCAGCCACTTCGAAAGCTTCGGCAAATTCGGTGCTAAAAGATTAAAACTTCCTTATGGTTATGTTTCAATCCCAAAACAGACTGTTTGAGAAAGCTGTGTTTTGTGTTAATGGTTGTGGCCTGCATGATCAAGGATTTAGACAATTGGCTATGGGTTTGAGAAGATAGAAGGATCAGTGATAGAGGCCAAGGAGATGAGTTCTCAAACACAAAGGGGCAAACAAAAAGGACTTTGCCAATTGAAGGGGAAAATTAAGACTTGGTTTGCGAAAAGGTTAGTGACAGAGAAAAATTACAGACTTAGGTAGAAACCACAAACCCAAAGGACTCTATCAATTTCATGTGATAACACCAGCCATCATGAAGAATCTGATGTAGAAGAAGCCAATTTTATCAAGAAACTTCAGAAAGGATCAGGGAAGTACAAAGTCAGGCTGCCTTTTAAATGTTTTAATTGTGGCAAAGTTGGGAACTTTGTAGCCAAGTGTCCCTATCCCAAGAAAGACCCTGAAGATAAAAATAACACAAGTAAACAATACCAGAAGAATGAAAAAGCCCACTATAAGAAAAATTTTTACAAATGAAAAAATATTTTTTACTCAAAAGAAGAAAACAATAGTTCATCAGAGTATAGTAACAGTGATGATGATGAAGTCCTTTTTCTAGGTATTGAAGAGCCTAATGAGATAGAATAAATTGATCATGAGGAAGAGTCAGAAGATGAAGCAGAGGTTAATATGGAAGAATAACTTCTCAGTGCCTTGGATGAATTAAGAATGTACAAAAACAGATACAGACAACTGAAAAGTTTTGTAGTTGAACAAAAGGAAAAACATGAACAGAAAGAAAAAGAGATGGAGAAACTCATGAGAAACCTGAAAAAACAAATCCTAGAAGCAAATATGATGGAAGAAAGTATGGAAAAGTATCTTAAAGAGAAACAAATAACCAGTGAAAGAATGGAGGCAAAATTAGTTCACCTAAGAAAAAAACTTGATGCAAAACTCATTCAAACAAGATATGAGAATAGCTCTAAAATCTTAGATAAGATTATTAACACACAAAGGGATTCAAGTAACAAAAATGGAGTAGGTTAGTCTCAAGAAGAAAACCAATTAAACTCAAAATCTTATGCAACTACTCTCCTCAATACATTCAAGAAGAAAGATGAATAAAAGACAAGGAATGATCAGAACTCCAGAACACTACTTCCACCCATCAAGAATGGATCTAAGACAACCCCAAAGAAGGTTTATCAAAATAGGTATCCTCATATTTTCTTTGGTTATTGCTTTGCATGCTCTAATTTCAGACACAAAGTTATGAATTGTAGAGCATATGGAAGGAAGAACTTGAGGGTTAAGAACTATAACCTTAAAGATAACCAAATAGTAAATCAAGTTAAAAGCATAAATTATAACTCATTTGCACCTATACAAGAAGGGAACCTAGAATGCTTCAGATGTCATAATTATGGACATAAAGCAAGTAATTGCAGATTAATGGAAGTATCAGAAAAACCAAAGTTCATTAGAGAGAAAAAGAATATTTGGAAAGAAAAAAACATCAAAAGAGGAATGTCTTATTGCCTTGAAAGCCCAATATAAAGAAGATCTCTGGTATGTTGACAGTGGGTGCTCAAAACATATGATAAGAAACAAGGACAAATTTTTGAACTTAAAGAAACAAAAGGGTAAAGTTACATTTGGTGACAATGCCTCAGGTAACATACTTGGGAAAGGCACTGTGAGTTTGGGAAAAGACAAATCCAAGGATGTGTTGCTTGTTGAAAAACTTAAACCTAACCTATTAAGTGTCAACCAAACTTGTGATCAGGGGCACATTTGCATCTTTGATTCCCAAAAATGTGAGATTAGGAGAGAGGACTCAGGAAAACTGGTTGGTACTGCTCTTAGAACTCCCAAGAATGTATATATACTAAATACAATTTTGAATGAGGAGTGTCATATAAACTTAGTAGATGAAAGTTGGCTATGGCATAGAAGGTTGGGGCACATTAACTTTGACAATTTAGTGAAAGTCAACAATCTTGGGGCAGTAAGAAACTTGCCAAAGATCATAAAGCCCTCAAATCCTATGTGTAGACAATGTCAACTAGGGAATCAAACTAGATTAAGGTTCAAAACAAAAGAATACTCAACCTCAAAACCTTTAGAGCTTGTTCACACCGACCTCTGTGGACCTACAAGGACCAAGAGTTTGCAAGGAGAGTTCTGCTTTATGTTGTTCATTGATGATTTTACTATAATGGGTTGGGTATGTTTTCTCAAGGAAAAATCAGAAGCATTTAACAAATTCAAATCTTTTAAGACCCTTGTTGAAAATGAAAAAGAGACAAAAATCAAGTGTCTTGGATCAGACAATGGTGGTGAGTTCACCTCAAAAGAGTTTGAATTCTTCTGTGAAACTCATGGAATTAAAAGACAATTCTCTGCTGCCAGAACACCTCAGTAAAATGGGATTGCTGAGAGAAGGAATAGAACAGTCGAGGAAGATGCAAGGACTATGCTCAATGAAGCAAGATTATCTGATGGATATTGGAGGGAAGCTGTAAGCACAACAATATACATACTAAACAGAGGTCAGCTCAGGATTAATATTAATAAGACTCCTTATGAAATATGGTTTGGGAGAACTCATTTGGTAAAATACTTCAAAGTCTTTGGAAGTAAATGTTACATCAAAAGGCTTGATGATAATCTTAGAAAATTTGATGCTAGATTTGATGAAGGTATCTTTATTGGATATGCTTCTACCAAGAAAGAATACAGATGCTACAATCTTAGATTACATAATATTGTTGAGAGTGTAGATGTCAAGGTGGATGATTTGAAAACAATAAGAATAAAACATCAAGAGACTATACTTGACAATGAAGATGAAGACGATGATGAGTCAGTTGGTACACAAGCATAAGAATTAGAAGAGAATAAAGAAGAAAAGGAAGAGGATGATATGGATACTAGTGAAGACAAGGAAGATATTCGAAAAGAAGAGATAAGAGAAGAATCCCCAAGAAGAGACACAAAGACACCCTCAAGAATGACTCAAAAGAATCATCCTGAAGAGATGATTATTGGAAATAAAAGCGATGGAGTACATACAAGAAGACAATTGTTGTATCAGACAAAAGTAACACTTTTGTCACATATTGAGCCCAGCTCAATCAAAGAGGCATGTAAAGATGAGAATTGGGTCAATGCTATGAATGAAGAATTGGACCAGATTGAAAAAAATCAAACTTGGGAACTAGTTCCAAGACCAAAAAATAAGAATGTCATTGGAACTAAATGGGTGTACAAAAACAAAGTGGATGAGAATGGGCAAGTAATCAGGAAAAAAGCCAGATTGGTATGTAAAGGGTATGCTCAGGTTGAAGGGGTATACTTTGAAGAAACCTTTGCACCCATGGCCAGATTAGAGGCAATTAGGATGTTCTTAGCCTTTGCCAGCTACAAAAAATTTAAAGTATACCAAATGGATGTCAAGTAAAGATTTCTCAATGGACACTTATAAGAGGAAGTCTATATTGAGCAACCAAAAGGATTTCAATTAACTAACAAAGGATACTATGTATGTAAACTAAAGAAAACACTCTATGGGCTAAAACAAGCACCCAGAGCATGGTATGCAAGGATATATTCTTATTTACAAGTATAAGGCCTCAAAAGAGGATCAACATACATCAATCTTTATTGTAAAATTGTTGGTAATAACATGATTATTGTGGAAGTATATGTTGATGATATTATATCTGGGAGTGATGATGAAAAAATGAGTAAGGACTTTGCTAGAAGAATGCAGCAAGAATTTGAAATGTCCTTGCTTGGTGAACTGAATTTCTTTCTAGGATTACAAATAGTACAGTCCAAAAGAGGATTCTTTATCCATTAGTCTAAGTATGTTAAATATATGATTAAAAAATTCCAGTTAGAGGATTGCAAACCTATTAGTACACCTATGAAAGTTGGATGCAAACTAAGAAAGGAAGATGAGTCCAAAGCTGTAGATCCAAAACACTATAGATCAAATATTGGGAGTTTACTCTATGTAACAGCTTCCAGACCCGATGTCAAGAAAGTTGTTGGGATGATGGCTAGATTCCAAGCAACACCAAAAGAGATCCATGTTCAAGCTATGAAAATAATGTTTAGGTATTTGAAAGGAACCATAGATCTTGGTTTGTGGTACCCTAGCAAGAATTCATTCACTTTAAAAGACTATTCAGATGCAGATTGGGTAGGTTGTGTAGATGACAGAAAAAGTACAAGTGGAGGAGCATTCTCTTGGGAGAATCATTGGTAGCTTGGATAAGCAAGAAACAATCATCAATTTCTTTGTCTGCCACTAAAGCTGAGTATATTGCAGTAGAAGAATGTTGCACACAAATAAAATGGATGAAACAAACCTTACAAGACATCAAAATTGTGTTTGAAGAACCCACTACTATATATTGTGATAACACAAGTGCTATAAGTCTCTCCAAGAACCACGTTCAACACTCAAAATCAAAACACATCCCCATAAAATACCACTATCTAAGAGATCAGGCCGAAAATAAAAATATTAAATTGGAATATGTCCCAACACAAGAACATGTTTTATATATTTTCACTAAACCCTTAAGAAGAGATGTATTTGAATAACTTAGGCAAAGATTAGGGGTAATCTCTATTCCAATCTAATCTCTCAAGAAAATAATGCAGTTATTGGCATCAATTTAGGGGGAGACAGTGATCAAAGTCAGAGGAAGTCATTTAGCCCTTTCCCCTTGATGTCAAAGGGGGAGAAATGAAGAGTATTTCCATCAATGCCAAAGGGGGAGAAATGAAGAGTATTTCCATCAATGCCAATGGGGGAGAAATGAAGAGTATTGCCATCAATGCCAAACAGGGAGATTATTGGCAATATGGAATTACACGTTGGCATTGATGGCCTTGGCCTTGATGTCAAAAAGAGGAGAGACACTTAGCATTGACAATGTGCATGAAAGAAGACAAAGTAGCCTTGTAATTTTGAAGTATTGTTTGTAGAAGAACTTTGCCTTGTCCTTAAGGTCAACAATGACAAAAGAGTTGGATCAATGATTTTTAATCAAAATATATTTGCTAATGGAAATGTCTGCTTAAGTTTGTTTGGAACATGAAGTTGTTTATGCAAAGTAATCTACTTCTTGTGCAGAGAAGGGTGTTTGGATGAATCTTTTTGGTTACTATGATCCTCTAGGGGTTACAAGACATGGATAATTCAAGTGACAACAATTATTTCCCAGGGATCAAATATAGGGATAATTTTTGCAGTTTCTATAAATAGACAGAATGAAGGCAACAATCCATGAGGAACATCTAGTGGTCATTGTGATTGGGGGACTATTAGCAGTGATGAGCCAATAGACTTTTGAAAACCCATTTTTGATGATGGTATTTCAAAAAGAGATCTTTACAGGATATGTGGAAATATTCCTATTGGTCGATGTGAGGAACAAACAAGTTAAAATCCAAGAGAGTCACCTACTTTTGCTTCACCAGAGGTTCAGATTGATATGGCTCATGATATAGAAGGAAAGATTAAGTTCTTGAAACAAGGATTTGGAGTTCGAACCAAAGTTGGTAATCCTTATTGTTCCAAAAGAAACATAGAGACTTGATGAGAAAATGGGAGGAAATAAATATGATCTTATTTGGGAGAATCTAGATCTTTTGAGAGGCCAGCCATTTTTTATCACTGGTTCTGTTGATACCGATGACAATATACTAAGCCAGTGGAACTTGGTGGCACCACCACTTTCTCTATGGAGTCGACCAGATTGGACTGCACCACACAAGACAATAGAAAACGAGCAAAAACATTATTCCATGGACACCCAAGAAGAGAAGAGTCTATTCGAGGAATACGTATGGTTCCAGAATATATTTCCATCTCTCAATGTTGGAAAGATGATAGTTGTTAGAGCCGATGAATTAGATTTGATTGGAGCGACAATGAACCTCATGGGGAATGCAAATTCATGCACCAACCAAATGGAAATTGACAATTTGATTGCCCATATCAATGAAATTGAAAGGCTGATAGAATGGTGAATGGATTTGAGGGAGCAATTCGCAAAAGTAAACAACAAAAAAATAGAGATTGGAGAAGTGAAATAAAGGATCTCAGAAAAGCATGAATTAAAGATGAAGGAACCAAATGATACCTGGACTCTGTAGTGGCAAATTTGGGGGAAATAAACCCATCTATGAATATAGACCTGGAGAGTCTATAAATAGACCTCTATTATCAACTGTGGACACCAGATAAAGTTGGAAATAACAACAACACAATTAATATCAAGAGATCTACAACATCAACGTCAGGAGGAAAACAATCCTTTGCGAATCAAAATAATAGCAGCATGGAGAGAATACTATACACCACACCCAACATCATTGCTCACATATGATGATTGCAAAGAAGAAGAGGGTGAAGTCTCAATAGTCGTCTGATCAAGAGATCGACGGTGCTGATCAAATTACCCATCAATGTTTAGTCCCACATGCAGAGTGTGAAAGTTTTGTTATGGGTTTATAAAGAGTACTCTCATTATGACTATTCGACACATAGTGCAGAGGTATGGTGGGGGCTCTAGGTGTTTGGAATCCACGAGAACCTCACCATCCTGGAGTCTGAGACGACCTATCAGGCCCCCTACCTTTTGGGAAAAACAACTAAGACGTTGGACAGATAATTTTTTTATACACCACTAGGCACGACAGTCATATGAGTGACCATGCACTTAAAAGGTTCATTACGTCAATTGAAAATATTGCCAATCTTATTGAGTTTTTGGCATAAAACGTCAAGTCTGGAGGTTCACTGAGTTTAGTGGATCACCAAAGCTCAATATCAAGTTTGGAGAGTCATCAATTTCACTGTGCAGTCAAATAAAGGTTTAAACTCTTGAGACCGCTAACTCTATCGTTCTTTTTGGCATTCTGCCAATTGTGGAGGTTTCATCAAACTATATCAAAACCCTGCATGTACACAAAGACAGTGACAACTTCAATGTATATGACCTTGGTAAGATTTCTTCAAATCACAACTAATATTAATGTTTTGAATCCTGGAAGAATTGATAAAGAAGTAGTATAACTTTGTAAAAGACTTATATCAAACATGTGTATGGTTGTGAAACACCAGATAATTGTTTTTCTTTTGATGGAAGCCTTGTCACTAGATTAGAGATAGATCAAAATATGGGGTTATGAAAAGACTGTAATATTAATTTAAAAAAAAGGAAGTGGGGAAATTTTATTATGTTTTTAAGAAGACATCAAAAGCAAAATAAAATCAAAGTTATTAGTCTGGAAAATGAAGAGGTGTGATAGTTATGAACAATTATATAGAATAGACATGTTTCTTGGTGAAAAGGTGTGATGACATGCCTATTTAATTGCCAAAGAACAAAAGCAGCAAAGTGTGTCTCTTAATGAAGATCAAATATTAAATAAAAGGAGACAGAGTAGAAGAAGATGAAGTCTAGTGTCCGATAAAGAATATTACCAAAGGACTACATATATCATTGTCAAATTGTTAAAACTAAGGGAGGCAGGGTGGTGCAAGGGCAGGTTGGTGCCTGCAGGGAAGTAGGTGCTTCCTTGTTAGTTGTAGCTGACTAAAAAGGGGGCTGAATCCTCCTACCAGTTGGAGCTGGTGAACAGGGGCATGGGTGCATCCTGATCAGTGGGTGCTGATATAAGAAGAAGAATATCTCCCTTCTTGTAACATGTAAATACATAATTTTGCAATTAATAAGAGAAGTGTTTGTGGTTTTACCAATTAGGTTCCACGATAAGTATTGTGTTAAAATATTGATTGCGTTAATATAAG
>SNQJ01S0081695.1:35338-58074 GCA_010110895.2 Picea sitchensis
TTGTTAGTTAGATCTAGATAGTTCTTGGCATCTAGTTGTTTCTAGAGAGCTCTTCTTCAATGTATTTAATATCATTTCATAAAGTAATGAAAAGTGTGTGGAAGAGAGCAAGAGCTCAATAGTTCATAATTATTTGGTCGTAGTAATAGTTAAAATGTTATTGTGTTTATTCTTATATGTTTGTAGCAATTGTTTTATGTGAGTAGTCAGGGCTCAATAGTTATGGTTAGTTCATGTCAATTTCTTTTGATTTTCATAATTTCAATGTAATTGATTTAAAAAGAAAAATATTTTATTCAATGAGCATTTGCACAATTTCATCATGAACATAGTTCATGTCAGTTTCTTTTGATTTGGACAATTTACATGTAATTAATTTAAAAAGGAAAATATTTTATTAATGATCATTTGCACAATTTCATCATGTGGTCATGAGATATTCAATTTCATTTTATATACAAAGTCATTGTGAGCGAGAGTTAACACTTAGTTTAGCTTAGGCGGTCATGAGTTACTCAAAAGTAAGAATCAAACATTTGTAATTATAAAATAAGCGCATTAAAAAAACGTTGATTCTTTTTTGTAAATTACCTTTTTAAGTGTTAAGGTTAATACTTTTATTAAGGACCATTGTTGAAAGGTTTGGCAAGTTGTATTTCATGANTAAAAATGAAGTTGTTAACATTTATAAAAATGAAGTTGTTATGTTTATGTTTCTACTATCCAACAATATATATAGATTAACATTAAATAATTATAATAATAATTTTTTACATAATATATTTTGATTATATATAAGTTGTTTATTGAACGAGAAACTGTAAAACATCCCCTCTAGCCACTCGTGGACCAAAACACGAGAATTAAATAATTCCAACTTCAATAAACCAAAACACGACCATTAAATAAGTCCAACTTTCACATTGTTGTTTCAAATTCATAATTTCACGTTGCTCATTTAAAACAAAATCCATGCAATATTAATTTATTTCCCTTGTCTATTCTGTCACTTCAGATGCTCTACTTTGTCACTTCAAAATCTCGGGAAGAACATTAAAGTTGAAATCATATATAATTCCAACATGCCCGGGTAGGAATATTTCTGTCCCGTGTTGATAATTTTACCTGGTTATCTTTCCCCTGGATAACTCGCAATGTCGTACACGAGGAATTAGCTATAATATGAACAATAAACAAAACGTAGAGTTTTGGTTGACTAGTATTTTCAACACCCAGTCACAATATGTTTATCCCTAGTTTAATTTGAAAAATCCCTTACAGTTCAAAATCATTCAATATATTGAATTAATTTTTAAATTAATGTGACACTTTCTTAGTTCACTAAAAAAAAGTCACAACTAATTCCAACTTGTCCATCAATGCCACTTCAAAGGCTCAAATAAAATATTTAAAACCAAAGTGAAATTATATCTAATTCCAGGTCCATCATTGCCACCTCAAAAGCCTAAATAAAATATTTATGATCAAATTGAAATGATATCCAAGTCCAACCTGCCATGTACAATAAGTGGGATCAAATTAAAATCATATATAATTCCAACTTGTTCATATAGTATATTTGGTAATAATATTTATTACCAAGTTGAAATCATATTTATTTCCACTTACATCCATAGTTCAAATTTTTAGGAAGAATATTTCTAATCAAATTGAAATCATATTTAATTCCAATTTGCTATACAAAATATTTTTGACCAAGTTAAAATCATATTTAATTTCGATACAAAATATTTTAATCAAATTTAATTCCAACTTGCGTATAAGATCACTTCAAAATGAGAGCTAATTCGAACTTGTCTCTACTTACTTCAAAGTACCATAATGTAAAATATTTCTGGCCCACCTGAATTCATATTTAATTTCAACGATTTCATTTAACCACAATTGAGGGACGGTTTGGGAGTACTCTCGTCAAGCCTTCGAATATCTACTACTGTTTATTCCATGGCAAATCCTTGCAGCTTAACCTAATCTAACCTCTGCTGATCTTCTTCTGTCGTATTCCTTTATTAGTCTGTATTATTGTCAGTTACTCAGGATTTTGAGAAAGCCGCCATTTAACTTGGTCTAATATTTTATTCAACTTCGTTTGATATTTACTGTATATGTGCTTGTCAGGACGGGTCAAGATATATGAAGGTTGACAAACAATAATCTATAACATAGTTCACTGTGTTTCTTATATTAAATGGCCATGACAACAGAGAATTACAATCTGAAATATCAAGCAACAATACAATAATACTTAATGGAAAATAATTGAGTTTATATCTGTTGTTGTCACTGTAATATTACTGAGAAATCTGTCTCGTAGATGACAACCTTCTATTTGACCTCAATAGCAGCTTTACAATACCCAAAGTTGACCCTTCTTCAGAAATAGCTTTGCTCCAGCATAAAGGAAACACCTAGCAACTTAGAAATTGTGCCCAACCCATAAATAATGTCAATAGATATGCTCAACAAGTGTATAATCCACCAAGAGGAAGGAAATATGACCTAGGTAGTAGAGAAATTAGCCCAGAACAAAATATTTAGCCCAAAACATATAAAATTGTCCCCAAACAACAAGATATTCGGCCTCTATTAGCAAATAATGGCTGCAGTGTCCAATCAGCCCTCCTAGGTGATAACTTGGTCTTAAAGTAACAAATAATTCACCCAATAGAGAAAGAATTGCCCCCTTGTCCAACAAAATGACCCCCACACTATAAAACTTAACATCAAGGAGATATACGACCCAACTTAAGAGAAAAATCGGCCTCTTAGTGAAAACTTATCCCACAATGAAGAGACCCGGCTGCCAAATGGAATAAACACGACTACAAAAGGAATATCTCAAACGAAGTCAATAAATCTCAGCTACAAAATGAAACTCCTCCACAGTGAAGCATCATAAGAAGATCTGGTTGATCTCCTCTCAATGGATCGGCTGGATTGGCTAGGGTGGATAGTTTCACCACCAAAACCAACCTCTAAAATCTCCCTTAGGGTTTTTGTCCCAAGAGCTTGCAAAGCCATAAAGAGCTCTTTCAATTGAGTTTTAGAAAATAATTAGTCAATAATGAGAGAGGGCACCCTCCATTTACCCTTTTTATTCTTTGGTTGACTCTTTTGTGACCATTTTGCCTTTTAATAATTTTAAGTGACTTTTCATATTCTCCTTAGTCACTTAGGCACCTTTTTCACCATTTACTCAATGCCACCTTTTTAAAATTAATTAATTCATGTTCCCATGACATTAAGTAAATAATCAATTCCCTTTTTTCTCTCTCACTATAGCCTACATGAATTACTTAAGCTATTTCGTCAATTCCTAGAGGACTCATTTGAAAAGGGACATTATAGAAGCTTTGTCTCAAGATAGAAAAACTATCTTGATCGCACAATCTACTTGGTTGAGAAAATATCTCAATCTCACACCAATCTATAAAGCATATAGTTGGAGAATATCTCAAATCCAATTAGTTGCAACAACTTCCCAAAGACTAGGAAACATACTCTATGTAGAGATGAACTATACCTAATTATGACAAATAATCATAATAAACAAAAATATGATCACACCTAAGACAAGTGGGAGTTACATATTCCAACACTCCCCCTTAACGACTACTTGTCTTAACCGTTGTCAAGTCAGGTCTTCATCATAACCAAGTCCTCTAAATCGAAGCACCTCCTGATAAAAAAAGTCTATAACTGGTCCACAATGGTACTTTTTCTTCGTACCTTGATCATGCATCATCAAACTGTCAAATTCCATACAAAGAAACAACCATCCACCGAAATGCATGGGTACCTAACTGTTGCAACCGTCGGTATAGTAGGATGTCCTTCATGTACATGGTTCATTCAACCTTTTGATGAACTCCCCCTAAATGTAAAACTCATAGTTTCTAGAAACCTCCTAGAGTCCACAACCAACATGGTCCACTCATAGAGCATCCAACTGACCTGTGACATGGCTCACTCCTGCAAGTGTTAAATACTCTATAATAGAGGTTTCTTCAACACAAATCAATAGGGGTACATGACAAAGGGGTATGCATGCCTAATCGGGTCTTACAATGATATTCCCTTTACATGTTACATATATAAATGTACATACATTACATACTCCATCCCATGGAGATACTAGGTACAAGCTCAAACATTTCAAGGACCAATATAGCGAATCAATAAACATTACGTCATAGACTTGCTACAAAATTGTTACTCACATTAAAATATGGTCAGGAGTTTGTTTATTTCTCACAATTCACACAATTAACCTTGTTTTTCCATGATCATTTCACTTCTTCTACTTCTGCACGACTGCCATTGTCACGAGCTTCCCTTGGACTAAACTCTCTGCTATTTTATAGAACAAAAATCTCTATTCTTCTTGCTTACCAATCTGACTCAAAGTTATGTTTTCCATCAAACTTTGAATTCTCCTGTGAGAACAATGCAACTCGCTTCCACCTCATAACCAAAAAATGTTCATGCTCCTCCATTCACTTATAAAATTGTCGAACTCATACTAGTTGGGAACCAATTGTACCTTTGGGCCAAACATTGGTACCATCATTGTTGATCTAGGAGGATCCCAGGAACACTCACAGAGGTCCACGGGGACCGAGAATGCTCACAGAGGTCCCAGGGGATCCATAAAAGCTCAAAATTCAACCATCTCAAATTACCAATAAAATGACATCATTACGTAGAGCTTGTCGTCATCTTTCCAATGACGCAAACGACAAGTCAAATAGAGTTTGTATACAAAAGTTATGAACGGTCAAATTTTAGTCAAACAAATCAAAGTCAAAGTGGTAAAAGGGTGACATGTGTCACCACTGCAAGGGTGACATGTGGCACGAATGTACAGATGACATGGCCACACCCCAAGGTACCACATGGGTCGACCATACGTTGACTAGACATATGAGTTGGTAGCTGATTGGGCAAGGTACGATCGAGTTGGATCAATCACATATTGACAAGTGGCATGGTTCAACCAATGAGAGGCTACCATGTGGTGACCTCCCATTGGCCTATATTGGTATGGTTTAGAAAAATTATGGATTTGATGGAGGTCGAACCTGTTGACATTTTGGTAGCTGCGGGAAGTATTAACCTTCAAGTGTAACCTTTGTACTTAGAATAGAATATTCTAGGAGTAAGAGAACCATTAAAAAGATGTGTGAAAACCATAGAAGAGAAGTCGGCCCAAGGAGAATAATAATAAAGTATTCGAAGGATCCAAAAAGAGAAGTCAAACCCACTTGGAAAAGTCACTTGGAAAGGCTAGTGTAAATAAGGATGTGCCTAGCTCATTTGGACACTCTCTCACTCAGAAAGCAGGGAAAAAGTCTAAGGAACAATTGTGGTGGCAGCTAGGGTGCAAGTCTAAGGAGAAGCCATAGAAATTAAGGTGCAAGTCTTTCTCGTATCTCCTTCTTGTGTGCTTCTCTTGGTAAAGGTACACTTTATTAGTATTGTGTTACTGTTGCAACAATGTTGTTTCTGGTTAGGGTTTATTTGTTGGTTCTAGTGTGGAATTGCCAGAATCATTCTATCTAAGAAAAGGTTATTGTGCTCGGGGGTGGCATATGTGAATGCCTATGGTTGGGTGACAATGATGTGACATTGTCTATGGTTAAACAAGCATATCAAAATTTTAACATGGGATCAGAGATGGTTTCCTTTGTAATAGTCTAAATGTTGGAAGGAAGATCCTTAGTTTCCCCCATTATCAAGCTCGTTGAGCACTTATTAAACCCACCAAAAAGGTCACCTAAGTAGGGTGCATATTTTCCCCAGATTAGATCTGCAAATTTATGAATTTGAGAAATTAGGGTTTTCTCATAAAACCCCAGGTCAAGGCGTCTGACATTTAAAGGCCGAGTTGAATTTTATTCTTGGAGAAAGGAGGTCTCCTTGGCATAACACACCCTCTGGTAAGTTCAAATTCCATTTCTACAAAATATTAATTTTTCGTAATATTTCCAGTGCTCGGGGAAAAATGACTATCAATACTAAGCTTGATGAAAATCTTGAGGGTGTTGACAACTTCCGAGCATGGAAGTATAGAGTGATGCTCATTCTAGAGGAAAATGATCCATAAGGTTTTATTGAAGAAGAAGTTGCAGAGCCAGAGGGAGATGAAGCTAAGGCAAAGCACACGAAGAATCTGGTTAAGGAAAAGAGGATCATTGCAGATTCTATCAAGGATCACTTGATCCCACATGTCTCATCATTAAAGACCCAAAAACAAATGTTTGATGCCTTATCCCAATTGTATGAAGGAAATAATATCAACTGGAAGATGACCTTGAGGACACAACTCAAGAATGTAAAGATGCAGAATTTAAAAACCATTCAATCTTACTTCACAAGGGTGTCTCAAATCAAAGAACAACTTGAAGCTATTGGAGACACAATGGAATAAGCAGAGCTATTAATGACTACATTGAATGGTCTCCCAAAATATTGGGAATTATTTATTCAAGGGATCTGTTCTAAAAGAAAGTTAACGAAGTTTAGTAGGCTATGGGAATATTTCATTTAGGAAGAAGCTAGCCTGGCAATAAGAGAAGAGAAGTTAGGAAATGTTGATCAAGCTCTAGCAGTACATGCCAGAAAAGGAAAGATCAAGAAAGAGGATCACCCCCCCAAGAAGTTTCAAAAGTCATGAAAGTCTCAAAAGGATTACTCAAGCTACAAATGATACAACTGCCAGAAAATGGGACACATTGCAAGAAATTGTCCTCTCAAGAAAGAGCAGGCCAAAAAAGGACAAAATAAGAGACATCATGCTCATACCGTAGAAGATGATGAACCTGATTAGAAAAGAACAAAATATTATGATTCAAGTGAATAACATGTATTGGTATCAACTCTTACAGGAACAATCACTCATGGAAGTGACACATGGCTTGTTGATAATGGTGCTTCTAAGCACATGACCGATTATAAGGATTCTCTCTCAGATCTGGTTTAGAAATATTCACCTCATAAGGAGTAGGAGAAACCTAATGACAAGTTAGATTCCAAAAAACCCTTGAACATAAAGGATGTCTTGTTTGGAAGAGAAAGGATTCAGAGTCGCTTTTATTGATGGTGAAGTTCTCATGTGGCCAAGAGGAAAGACTCTTGATGATGCTATTGTGATTGGTGTCCAAGAAGGAGGTCTATACAAGTTAAAGGGACACTTAGATTCAACATTAGTACACAACAAAGTAAATCCAAGTGAGCTATGGCATAGAAGGTTCGCTCACTTACACTACAAAGCATTACCAATCGTAAGCGATATGGTAACAGGTTTTCCATAGATTTAGGCGGATCATGAAGGAACATGAAAAGGATGCGCACAAGGAAAGAACATGAAGAATCTGTTTCCAAATAGTGACAACAAATCCAAAGGAGTTTTGGATATCGTGCATTCAGACGTGTGTGGACCGATGTCATCCACTTCACTTAGCGGGTATGTATATTATGTTTCATTTATTGATGATTTCTCACGTAAGACTTGGATTTATTTCTTGAAATAAAAAGGTGAATTATTTATCAAGTTCAAAGAATTCAAAGCCCTTGTAGAAAATATTTTTGAAAGGAAGATAAATATTTTGAGGTCAGATAATGGAGGAGAGTTCACCTCAGATGACTTCAACACATTCTGTAGAGAAGTTGGGATTAAGAGGGACCTCTCTACTCCCTACAATCCTCAACAGAATGGTGTACTAGAAAGAAACAACCATACGATAATGGAGGCAGTAAAGGCCATGATTCATGATCAATAATTGTCTATGCACCTATGGGCAGAAGAAAACAATACTGTTGTTTATGTACATAACAAAAGTCCTCACCGTGCACTTGGGAACAAGACACCAGAAGAAGTGTTTATAGGAGAAAATCCAGAGGTCATCCACCTGTGAATATTTGGTTGTCCGATGTATGTGCATGTTCCTAAGGATAAGAGATCAAAGTTGGATCCTTCAAGAAAGAAGGGTGTATTTGTTGGATATAGTGAAACATCGAAGGAATATAGAGTCTAAATCCCTGGTTACAGATAGATCAATATTAGCAGAGGTGTTACCTTCGATGAGGATTCAACCTTTAGTAGATCAAGGAAACATCATACATATGAGATCCATGATGAGGAGCTTGAGGCTCCTAGAGTTACAGAATCATATGTTGGCAATGATGTTTTTCCAGAAGAGCATGGTCTAGAGGAGCATGACATGGAAGAACCATAAATACCTACAAAAATTATTACAAAGAAAAGAAGATCAGCTTGGGTTCATGATATTATTCATGATGAAGAGAAGTATGGTGATCCAGATGGATATTTTAGAGAAAGAAAGAGACCTCGACCATATTCCAGTTACATGGCATTGTTATGTGATATCATTGATGTTAATCCTACCTGTTATGAAGAGGCTGCAGAGAAGAAAGTATGGAAGGATGCCATGATTGAGGAATACCAGTCCATCATTAAGAATGATGTATGGGATGTGGTTCTGAGGCCGAAGGAGAAATCAGTTGTGAGTTCCAAATAGATTTACAAGACGAAACACTCATCATATGACAGTATCGAGAAATAAAAGGCAAGGTTCGTGGCTCGTGGATTCTCCCAAAAAGAAGGAATACATTATGAGGAGACATTTTCTCATATCGCAAGGTACACTTTGATTAGAGCTATACTTTCAATAGCTACAGTGATGAAATAGAAGGTACATCATATGGATGTGAATACATCCTTCCTTAATGGTGTAGTGGAAGAATAAGTGTATGTGGAGAAACCACAAGGATTCGAGACATATGATGGAGAAACTCATGTGTGAAGATCGAAGAAAGCCTTGTATGGGTTGAAACAAGCACCCATGGCATGGTATGGTAGAATTGACAGTTTTCTTATGACTTGGGCTTTACCAAGAGTAAAGAAGATCCTAATCTTTACTACAAGGTTGAGGATAGTGGACCAATGATATTATTGTTATATGTGGATGACCTGTTTCTAACAGGGGATGATAAGCTCATCACAAAGTGCAAGAGAAATCTTGCATTTGAGTTCATGATGAAAGACCTGGGTAAGATCCATTACTTTTTGGGTCTAGAGGTGTGGCAAAAACCAGATGATATGTTCCTATGCCAAGGAAAATATGCGGTAGAAATCCTGAATATATTTGATATGATGGATTGTAAATCCATGCCCACACCAATGGTGATGAACCCGAAGTTATTGAGTGATACTTCTTCAGAGATAGTGGATGTCACCATGTACAGGCATATTGTTGGTTCGCTGATGTATTTAACGAACGCTAGACCAGATTATGCTTTACGATGAATACTTTGAGTCAGTATATGGTTGAACCAATATGTGTTCACTTGGTTGCTGCAAAACATGTGTTGAGGTACCTGAAAGGTACAGTTGATTATGGACTCCAATATGTTTCAGATCATAAGATAAGACTACATGGATATATTGATTTATATTAGACTGGTAGTGTCACAAATCATAAGAGTACATCTGGATGTTGCTTTAGTCTGGGGTCAACTATGATTTTGTGGCTCAGCAAGAAATAAACTAGTGTGTCACTCAGTACAACTGAGGTAGAATACATAGCAACATGTTCAAATAGTAGCAAAGTTGTGTGGCTTCATAAATTGCTTGCAGGGTTGTTTAATCTCAAGTTAGAGGTGACTTGTATTTTCTGTGACAATCAGAGTTGTATAAAGTTTTCTGAGAACCCTGTGTTTCATGACAAGTCCAAGAACATCGAGATCAAGTACCATTATATATGAGATCTGGTGCAAAAGGGAGTTGTGAAACTATAGTATATTGGCACAAACGAGTAGAAAAGCTGATGTGTTGACCAAGCCTCTATCAAGGGTAAACTTTGAATACTTCAAGGACAAGCTTGGCATGGTATAGAAGGACGTCCCTTGTAAGAGGGAGTGATGAGTCACATATGAGATTCTTAGGGCAGTAGCTTGCAGAGTGTGGAAGTAACAGGTGGTCAATACGAGCACATTACTGACTATGGCACTAATCGAGATAAACTCGCACAAGGGCATCATATGTCGAGCCTTCAGGGATGGTGAGTTTCCCAACTTTTCAAGCTGGAGGGACAACCTATGTGGTTGGAGGTGTTTCCTATCCTTGTGATAGATGGGTAGTGTGTGCGCACTACATTTCCTAACCCTCGTGGTTAGATGCCTAGTTAATGCGGGTTGGATGCCTAGTGTTCCAACAAGAAGAACTAACTCTAGGGCTAGTTTCCATATTATGTGTGAGATGGCGAGTTGCAGTTTCCCGGACTTCGTTTAGATTGGGTAGTAGTTCAGTTCTATGTAAACTAGCTCAACTGCATATTCCATATTCTGTGTGAGTTGGATGGTTGCCTAGTTCTGTGTGAGGTGGATGAAAGCCCTGTAATGACATAAGGTCCGAGAGGACGATGAGGTTGTGCCCACTAGATAGATGCTACATGTGTTTATGAGGTCTCGGATGCATGACTTTGAAGTGACCATCAGATAGCCTATGTGTGACTATGACAGAGCATGTTTGGATATGATGGTGATATTTGTGACATGATCTGTTTTGATCATGAGATAGCTTGTATGGTTATGATGATGCTACCTATATATTGGTCTGCAATACCATGTAAGTCTTACCCATGCCATGTGATATGGATGGATTTGTTTGAGACCATTACATGAAGAATATCTTAGTTAATACCTCCCTAGCTAATAGGGAGTGTTGATTTTTTGATCGCTGCAAGAGGTATTAACCTCCAAGTGTAACCTTTTTACTTAGAATATAATATTATGGGAGTAAGAGAACCATTAAACAGATGTGTGAAAACCCTAGAAGAGAAGTTGACCCAAGGAGAATAATAATAAAGTATTCGAAGTCTCCAGAAAGAGAAGTTGGCCCCACTTGGAAAAGTCGCTTGGACAAGCTAGTGTAAATAAGGATGCTCCTAACTCATTTGGACACTCACTCACTCATAAAATAGAGCACAAGTCCAAGGAGAAACTGTGGCGGCAACTAGTTGGGTGCAAGTCTAAGGAGAAACAATGGAAATTAGGGTGCAAGTCTTTCTGGTATCTCCTTCTTGTGTGCTTCTCTTGGTAAAGATACACTTTATTGCTATTGTGTTGTTGCTGCAGCAGTGGTGTTTCTAGTTAGATTTTATCTATTGGTTCTAGTGTGGACTTGCCAGAATAATTCTATCTAATAAAAGGTTATTGTGCTTGGGGGTGGCGTGTGTGAATGCCTATGGTTGGGTGACAATGATGTGACATTATCTATGGTTAAACAATCATATCAAAATAGTAATAGAACCCGCAACCTCCATAACCTCCCAAAGGTTAAACAAAGCCTCCATTGCCAACGCGCCATGTATTAGTTCTTAACTTTTATCTGTTGTTACTATTATTTGAATGGGGTTAAAGTTATGTTTGGAGGGAAAATGAGCCAAGGGATAAGCCCCGATCCCTTGGTCTATATGTTATGCATGTGACCACACTCCAAAAATTTTGGGGGGATAACAAACTATATACCATATATAACATATGGTATATACCATATGTTATATCTATCTTCATATATAAAACCAACCAATAAATATGATAACGAGGAGAGGATCGTGGGGAATGGAACCCCCGACGTCCTCCGAATATATCCAATTTTCTAACCACTAGGACAACAATCCTTCTCATTTTGGGATGCCTCTATATTTAGTGACAAACTTTCCAAATAGTGTGGATGGAGGTTGGAGGGCCTGCGACCTATATATGGGTGCGAATCCCAACACTTCATGTATTCCCAGGTCTGCATGGATCTCGAGGTGGCATGAATCCCAATGCAGGGTATGAATTTATAGGTCGTACATATGTATCGAAGTATGTGCTACGAATAGGTCAAGTATGGTTGTCTAATAAAGCGTGCCATGAGGTATATTGTCCAAACATAGGCAAATTTATACTCCTTTTTCACTATTTTTCGCAAGGATCATGAATTGAGGTCTATTTTATGATAATAGGTCATTTGTAAAAGTTTATCCAGGTGGATATCAGTTTCCACCCACCTATTCCAACTGGATCACATACATATGCCATCTTGGCAGTTTTTTTCTAGCTTTCCGGGTCCTAAACTTCCGGGGCCATTTTGAGGCCCTAGATAATGTTTTTTGGGTTCACCACAATCACATTGTAGATGAAGTTAGAGTGTGACGACATAATATGTAGTCCTTGGATAGAAATTTCCAACAGGACATCGTGTGTCTAAAATGGAGATCGTATGCAAAAGTTACGACCCCGAGAAGTACATGTACCAACTTACCCCAATGAGGCCCGCGTGACTTTTGGCGCTTCATTTCCTAGGGTTAAATTTTTGAATGTCTAGGGTTTTGGCAGTCATGTTTGATGTAAAAAGGCCTTTGGAGCCTCATTGTACTCATCTTGTTGCGAATGAGTGTAGTCGTCACATCGCTTCTCAGAGATAAGATGCCACCATTCTAGCAAGCTTGTTTTAGTGTGCATTTTACAGTTTCAACATATTTCTTATTTAATAGAAGTAAATTTTTACTGTATCTCGGTTATTATTCACTATGTATCTATGTTTTCATTTCGTTCCACTCATAAATTCGAATCATTTGTATTAGATTGGTCTTCTCCTTGTCGTTTTTAGTGCATGTCCCTGATGCGGTCAAGGTATAGAGAGTTGGGTCTCGAGATTGTTTCTCTTAAGGACAACGTCTCTTGCATGCAAAAGAAACCTTCCATGGTTGGAGAAAACAAAGACAACATGACATGATATCCTTTTAAAATTTTGCTCGAGGAAGCCCTCGAGCGACAAAGGAACGAGATGGTGGAAAGCTTTGCACAAATCCTTCGATGACTGTCGAAAAGAAACACATCTACCTCAAGCAGAGGCGCCACCCACTTCAAGGTACATATCAATTTTGATATTCCTATATTTGAAGGTCAAATAGATGTGGATGTTGTAGATAAATGGTTAAACCTTCTAAAAGGGTATTTGTCTGTCCACAACTTTTCTGATAGAGAAAAGATTACATTTGCGCTCCTCAAGGTCATCCCCCATGTCAAATATTGGTGGGATACTTTCTGTGATCAAAAGGAAATAGAGCGATCTACATTATTTGTAGTTTCACCCACTTTAGGTTCCTTCAGGGATTCTATTAAGGGACAATACTACCCTGTTGGAAGTTATGACGACTTGTACACAAGATGGACCACACTGTGGTAGGAAAGGGACCAAACACCGCCAGAGTTCACCAATGTATTCCATACCTTGTGCACCAACATGGGTATTAAAGACTCTGAGTGACATTTGGTGCTCAAGTACCACGATGGTCTGCATATATACATCCAGAAAAAAAATGGATTTTCTGGACATTTCGTCCTTGGGCGTGGCCTATCGATATGCTATCAAAATCGAGCAGACTTAAAAAAAAGACACAACAGTTTGGGTATTCGAATCCCTCACAGTAGAAGTAGGGAAAAGGAGGCCCCAACCCGCAAAAAAAAGGGTAGAGCAAGGATGGGCAGCCTCAGGAATACTAGTCCAAACCATAAACAAAGAAGGACAATGGGAAGACAAAGAAAGACACTGGGAAATGGTGCAAATTCCATAAGAGCCCCTAGAATAAAACTGTTGAATTCCACTCAAAGAAGTCATTATTGGTTGAGGTGAAAGCCTCTAAATCATATGCAGGCTTTGACTCTAAGTGAGAACCATAAAAAGGGAGACAAATCATTGATGCAGAACCTAGTGCCACCTTTTCTACCACCAGCAAGGTCCAACCCGACGAACCTGCTGAACTAGAGGAAGGTGAGCGCCTCTTTCATTCACAGATGTGGGTGATGTTATGAGGAAAATATCTCTATGGATAGGGGTAAACCAAAACAGTCGGAAATGATTGCATAAATCAAATCTAATCTCAGGTATGCTATATAAACAAATATGCTAGAAAGACAAGATAAAAGGCCTACCTCATCCAACCATTTGATGAAGTCCACCATTGAGCACTTGACTCAAATAAATACACCTGCAACTTGTCCTCAACAACCAAGAAACGCAAGCATATGGTGATAATATATAATGTTAGCACATTCAATAGCATAATCCATCAACATTCATAACAAATACGCCCGTGGAATAACAATTCAAATATTTGCAAGATATTAATTGGGTGAAAAATGAGTATTTATATTAAAATGTAATCAACAGAAGTGAATGAATTACAAACTTTCGTGTCGGCATGGTTTAGAACCGAGAAACTAAGTCCCTTCCAACTGGGCCTCCACCACTTCAATCATCCACCAAAGGCAAGCTCATGTAAGAGAGACAATGAGGTTCTCAATCAAATAGGGAAGAGCTTGGGGGATGAACAATTTGTTTAGACTTAAAAGGAAAAATGGATGCAGACTCAATATGAAGTGAATAATTTCTCCAGAGTAATTTTTCTCTCAAAGTTCAATTCTTCTCCTCTTTTCCATAGCTCGGATTTGGCCCATTTATAGCCTTCAAGTGGAACTGAAGGGTCGATTCGAAACATTTCTAGTATATGGAAGGTCAAGGATAATGGATCACATGACGTGACATGGAAAACCGACATCATTTTTTAATTTTGAGCACAAAACCCGATGTACGCGGGCTATAGTGGTGCAACCTGCGTATACACATGATGTACAATAGGTAGGGCACGTATATGTGGAAAAATAAAGTTTTTAGCTCTGGGATTTGCAAAAAGGGACTTCAAGTCTGCATAGGGAAATGGAAAAATGCATTCTGTGCAAGTTTGCATAGGGTGAGGAAAATCTTGATATAACATATGCCCCCTAATGTGTGAGGTCATAGGAGTATCTGCGATGGCTGAAATACATTATAATACCCAGAAGTGGAGTGATGGGGACCCAGCTGGAAGAACTAGTTGCTCATGAGAATATTACAATTTGTACTGACTTTGCACACATGGCTGCCAATTTAAATTACACTGCATATCCATGTGAAAATATACCAAACAACTATCCATGGCCATGAATATGAAATACAACAGTGGCTACATGCCAAAGGTTGTCATAGTCACAAACAAAGCCCATTAAATCGAGTCTCAAAATCAATTTAAAGATATCTGTATACAATGGAGTACAATCTGATCTCCCATGATCATTGAAGTCACATAGGTACTGGTCGAATGAAAGGTAGCAACAACTCAGGAAAGCTGCGACTATGAACTGATGTCTTCAAGTATTCTACACAATCTGCCAAAGGTGAAAGTATACATCATGTGAATAAATGAGTTGAGGTCGAACACAATGAGACTTCATTTGATTACTGGTCATTGAGGTATACCGTTAACAAACGCGAGAAAACCTACTGATAATGAAAGTACGTATCAAGGCACTAAGTACATTATTACAAGTGTGAATAGAGGTGTCGGGGTCGAACACTTGAATAATCCATCGATCATGAGACATTGATGTATTCCCAACTGTCGATGGCGAGAGAACCTATCACTATGATTGCAAGCCTCTAGGTACTCATAGGACTCTAGGTCTCATCTCCAGAATAGATGAGATGAAGTCGATGGAAGGAGAGCCACTGAAAGGAGAGCATTAAGCCATCTCTCATCATTCAGCATGAGGTACAAAACATGAGCTTGATGATTTGGAGGAAATTAGACAAAGAACATGTTCACAAACCAACGATCCTGTGCATCTTTTACGTGTGCCAGATGCAAGTAGTACACGAAAAAGACCCTCTGAATAGAATCCAATAAGGAAAACTATTGACAAAGGTGAGGAAACCACCAATAAGGCTAATGGAATCCAAGACACTACACAGATTCCAATGTGTTAATAGATTTCTTGCCGTCGAACACAAGGGAAACCACCCAATCAATGACCAATGATGGAATGTCGACTGTTGTGTTCAAGGTTACCTAGCAATGGGGAAAGTAGGACCAGGGTGCGAAATAGGACTACAACTTCATGTAATTCTGAGACACACTGAGGGCATGGCCAACATGCAAAGTCAATAGTTCTAAGGAATGGACGACATAGGTTGATAGACATCCTTTGAAAAAGAGCATGAGACATATGGAAGACTCTGGAAGCATAGAGTCAATGATGAAACTTTGAGATGCAAGAGGCATCAATCAAACTCTTCATAGGGACTGGAAGAGTAACCAGTTGGGGGAGTAAACTCTCTGTAACGAGCTCAGCTTCCTAAGGTCATGCTACACCCAAAATTTTTATGACAAGTGGACTAAAAAATTTTGTGCTTTGTTCAAAGGCAACACAACTATTGCCAATATAAGATAATATTCCCTTCCTGCCCATATTTTTTTGTTTTTTCATAGTCAAATGAATGTTATGATACAGAGGAGGAAACAAGTGTTGCAAGTAAGAAAACTAGTTCCAACAGTGGAACATACCTATTCTCAATGCAAGGAGGTGAATGTTGGAGATGGACACTCGGGGGAATGTTTCCTCCTGGGTATAGGGTGTCAAGCTGCAAAGGATATAAACAAGGCTCTGCTTGGCTAATGATGCAAACTGCTAAGGTGAGAGGCTTATAACACAAAAGCGAGAACCGACAATAGGCTCAATAGTGCAAGCAAGAGAAAGAGATGCAATTGCAACTTAACACCAAAAAATATCCTTTTTCATTGTCTTAGTCTACTTGGTTTGAAAAATGGATAAAATTGCACCAAATAGACGTCCTTTCAAATCCAATTTACGAGTGTGAAAGAGACAATTTCACTCGACAATCTTTTCGCTTTTTGAAACGAGTTGTAAAAGAGCTTAAATCAAACTCGCTTGGGAGTCCTCTAGGTATAGGTCAACATGTTTATGAGTAATAAATGAGGTTCAACGTAAAGTCATGTATTAGCTATAAAGGACTCCCAGTCCTATGGACAAAAATATTTGCATGGGCACCGAATGAAGCAACGGATCTAAATAGGGTACCCATGTTTGGTAATTCTCTACCATTCGATAATGACACTTCTAGTTGCAGATAGAAGTTTCCGTGTTTCTATAAAATGGGTCCGTACCTAAGGCATATGAGTGACAATCATAGGATGATGCAAGTGTGCATGATGGATTGGATACCTATCCTATATGTTGTGTAACGAAAATACCTGTCCAAAGATACGAACGAGCGACATGGCACTGCAAACCACAAGAATTCCTAGATAAAACTACAAAAACCAACTCCATCCACTGTCGTGTTAGTCCATTAGGCCAAAATATTGGATGAAACTATGAAAAGTGGGTAAAAATTTTCTATAAATAGTAAAAAAAAACAATTTAACTATACCATTTGTATTTTTTACCCAAATAGTGGATTTTGGACCAAATTGCCTCTGAACTTCAAATGGTGATTGCAGGAGCTATGAGAGACGGAATCGATGACTGTCTGGACCAGGTAATTCATCTTTCTCTCCTCTTTCTTTTCAGTGGATTAAATTTTTCAATTAGGTTTCGCTTTTTAATTTATTTAGGGCGCAATTTGAAAACTTAGGTGTACGTGGGCTACAGTTTATTGGGTCACGTATACACATACTTATATGCGGTTGTTTGAAAAACAACCATCATATAAGAATCACTATACGAGAATGTGTACACTACATCTTGCGTATATGTTCGTGGATAATGTTTTTTTAAGGTTGCTAACTCAAAAAAGGGTTTGACTCTTGCAGGATGGTGCTAGAGTGGAGAGAAAGAGAGCATGAGGAGGTGGATGTTACAGTGGAGAGAGACCTAGGGGCCCAAATGGCCTTAAAAATATGTGGGCTATACAAGTTTTGGGATCTCAAAGGTATGAGGGATCAAGTGAGATTGCTACAGTTGCTTGTGAACTACTGGGATTTGGATAGTGAGAGATTCAACTTTGATGGACAACCATTAAGGATTGAAGTTGAGGAAATCTATTTCTTGAAGGGATTTTCATGTCAAGGTGAGGTGGTCAACCTCAAAGCCTAGGGCGGAGTGGCATGAAAATAGAGGAATACATAGCCACTTATTGCATTGCAGGGACCGAGAAGGTAGGGAGCCAACTCCCAATCAGAGCGATAAACAATCTTATTCTCAAGATTGTTGTCCTAGTTTTGACACAGATCACAATATCGAACTCTTTGCACCAGGCATCGAGGCCACTTATGTTCTATTCGGTGGAGTGCTCTCAACCCATGGTGTACGTTTGGTGCACCTCACTGCTGGCCAACATGAAGAGCCAGTTAACAGAATGCAAACTGGGTAGTAAGAGGAACTTCATGTTTGCTTCTATCATTTGTAGTTTTTTCTTCAAGTGGGTTCCAGGTTTGGGCCCTAGAGTTGATATTATTCTGCATGGACCTCGTGATCCAGCCATGGCACGGTGGACCGAGGTGATGAGGTGACAGGAGGGGGTAGGGTGCTGACACCCTACAATGATGACTTCTTCTTCTGGTGGAGTCGGCAGGTGATAACTCTAGATGACTACCCTTACGCAGGGATTGACTTTAGAGGATATCCTGACATGCCATTACCACCAGGTTCCTCCTATAGAGACATAGGTATGTCAAAGTTTTTGAAATATTTCATTTTTTTGTATTTTTGTATAGGAAAACAAAACTATTTTTTGATGATGTTAAGTACTAACTAAACATGTATGTGACACAAACGTAGATCCACAACGGCCGGACGGTCTTCCACGACATCGTCGGAGGCAACGGGGAGATGAGGCAGCAAGAGGGGATGCAGATAGAGTGCTTCAAAACGTGCAGGGAAACCTATCTCGTTTGACATAGAGAATTCCCATGGTTCAGGTGGAGGATCCGCCGGAGGCTATGCATCGAAAGGTGGTAGGTGTGCCACATGCTTGGGTACGACATCTCGTAAAATCCGTAGTCTGCTATCATGACACCCATCTGACACCACAGGCGTATATGTCATGACTATTATATGATCTACTGTATATGTATATTGAAGGTGTTATCCCCAATTTTGTACTATAAACATCATATTTTTTGAAATATATATAAAAACATGGATCTTTGACTTAACTTATGTTACAATGTGTACATTGATGAAAATGTTTTCTTTGCTTTAGTTATGTGACAAATGCCAATCTAAAACAAAATTAGCATATGCATCAGATACATAATTAGAACTTTTAGGTATGTGATGATAATTAATAAAATCAAACTGTCGTTCTAAAATTCATACTCATAGGAATCATCAGAGTAGAGTAGGGCCACGCACACGGTAACTTCCATTCAAGTGACATACTACTAACTGGGAGTCCATGCGAACTTCTAACGAGTGAATACCATGTGAAATGCATCATGCAAAATTTCTATAATGACGTTATATTCGACCACATTATTCATGGATGGCCCTAGGAAAATGCCACCTGAAGACACCAGTAGACCCTCGAGTGAGTAAACAACCCAAGCGACAGAAGCCAAGTTTCATGTATGACGTCTAACTCCATCTGCAAATCCTAAGTAGACCAAAGACTCCGTTGACATCTGCCAACCAAGGTAAAACTCGATAAGCAAGCTGAAGATAAAAACAAAGGGAAAATATATATACACTAAATTACATTAGTATAAAAAGAGTTACACCTGAGCTTGGGGCTCAAGCGTAATATATTGTCAAATAGAGCCCATTCTTGGGCTCAACCAACATGTTCCCTTCATAATATTCTAATTCATAGGCTCCTTTTTCTAAGACACGTTGCACGATATAGGGACCATGCCACATGGGTTTGAACTTGCCTACCCCCAATGGTTATTTGGCTTGATCATATATAAGGACCAAGTCACCCTCGGAGTACAGCTGAGGACAGACAAACTTATCGTATTGGACCTTGACATGTGTTTTATTTTCTTTGATAGCCATAGAGGCGTTTGGATGCTTCTCATCTAGACTCTCTAGGTGTATGAGGCGTTGTTCAAGATCGGAAGTGTCAGGTAGGAGCGCCACTGCCAATATAAGAGAGGGGATCTCGCACTCAATAGGTAATATCGACTCCACACCGTGTACTAACTGGAAAGGAAAAAAATCGGTGGAAGTCTTGACTGAGGTTCGGTATGCCCAAAGTGTTGGATACAACATGATATCCCAGTCAGATTTGCTCTGGCAGACAATTTTCTGCAAAATGGTCTTGAGAGACTTGTTCACATCCTCTACTTGTCCATTTTCTTGGGGGTAGTAAGGGGAGGAATGAACATGCTTAAAACCTAGTTTAGATGCTAGTTCTTCCATCATTTCATTCTAAAAATGACTGCCATGATCATTGACAATATCATTTGGGATTCCGAACTTGGCTATAATTTGATTGAATATGAAGAAGGCGCCAATCTTCCCATCGGATTTAATTGTAGGAATGGCCTCAAACCACTTATTAAAGTATTCTACGACCACGATAATGTGTCGATTCCCCCCAACTGAAGTTGGGTTGAAATCCACAAAGTCCACCCCCCACTTGGTGAAGGGGCCGAAGATAATGACTGGATGGAGAGGGGTTGGATGCGAGCACATTTTTCGAGTGAACACCTGGCAGGGGTGACACTTCTTAACCACTTCGACGCAATATTTAAAGATAGATGGCCAAAAATACTGTCTCGCAAAATTTCTGGGTTGTCACAAGCCCGGATAGATGACCACCACAAGCCCCACTATGGCAGTCGTTTAGAATAGACTCAGCTTCTTTGTGAGTTAAACAACGACATAGGATATTTTCCACTCCTCTATGATACAGAGTGTCATCGACGATAAGGTAGTTCTTAGCTTGGTATCGTATACATCATCGGTCATCTTGTGAGAGATTTTGAGGGAACTTCAACGTTTGAAGATAGAAAACAATATCTCCATACCAGGGGTTTGACGATGAGACAAGGAAAATGTGTTCATCCGCAAATGAATCAACATGAATAACATCCTCGTCTAGACAAGGGAAGTCATATATTAACTATACGGAAACTAGCAATTTTTTGAACTTCGCAGAAGCGAAATCGTGATCGAACTCTTATAGAATGACAATCCATTCCCACTATGATACGCCTCGTAAGGACATATTGAAATGGATTGACATCGACAACCACAATAGTTTTTCAGAGCAATATATAATTTCGTAATCGTTGGACTACGTGAATGACAGCCAAACCTATCTTTTCAACATGAGAATATTTGAGTTCAGGGTCGACTAAGTTTCGACTAAGATAGTAAATGATGTGCTCATGGAGCTCATCATCCTCCTGAACCAACACCATACCAATCGTCTCTTCGGATGCAACGACATAAAGCAAGTAATATCTATTGTAGTTTGGAGACTTCAACAGAGGTGTCAATACCAAGGCTTTCTTCAAAGCATCAAAGGATTCCTGGGCTCACTCATCCCAGATAAAAGGAGTTTCCTTTTTCAAGAGACACATGAAACCCTTATTAATATTGGCATAGTTCACTATAAACCCTTATTACTATACGTTTAATCTGTTTTGCATATAATTTTACATCACTCTCGTACTTAACCATTGATTAGAAATGTATAAGTGCTGAAACAGTTCAAACTACAGATTAGCATTTGAGGCCTATTGCTGAAACAACAACTCAGAGAAGCTGTTACACAGTCCATGGTCGACAATGCTGAAACACAGAAGCTGTTACACAGTCCATGGTCGACGATGCTGAAACACAAAAGCTGTTACACAATCCATGGTCGACGATGCTGAAAAACAGAGGAAGCTATTACATAGTCCATGGTCAACGATGCTGAAACACAGAGGAAGCTGTTACACAGTCCATGGCCGACGATGCTGAAACACAGAAGATGCTACATAGTCCGTGGTCAATAGAAACTCACACAGATTGACTACGACAGCTGCACCGTGAGCCAAGCACCAACCATCGCTGCTACCTGAGAAGTACTGAAACAGTCAGAACGCAAATCCCGTGGCTGAAACAGCCCGTGATTTGCGATGTCGAAACAACATACAACAGCAGTAACAAGAAAGAGTTGTTACTCCAGCCGTAACAGTAACACCTCACGCAGCACTCGTAATAGCATTCTGTTGCGGGAGACTAGGATATCCTATTCCGGTTTAGAAAGTCGATCTGACTAAGAATAGGACTCAAATATACACCTATAATTTTTTATCAGTTGTATCGAAGGGATTACCTCTTTAAATAAGAGGAAATCATCATTCGAGGGCATCTCCAGTTTTGGTACTGAGAAAGTTTTATAGAGAAGGACGTACTTCATTTTCAGATTGTAATATGATACATTGACAGATGAATAAAAGATTGTTTTGAGCATCCTTCTCTAGCCTCTTCGTTCCAGGGGAATCTTGTGAGAAGGGAGGGCCCACCTTCTTCACAAGATTCACCCATTAGCTTTATAGTGTGCTAGTATTATTTCTGTTTATGCTTTGAGTAAAATCTGTTTTGCTGAAACACTACTTTATTGAACTCTGTCTTGCTGCTACATTGTTTTCATATGATTCATGTTTAGGTAATTGTTAATCGCTCTAGTTAGCAATCCTGTGTGATGAATTTATGAAGGCTTGGTAATCAGAGACTTGTGCTGAAGGTTCCTGCTTGGGAATTAGGGTCCTGTTCTCTGTTAGAAATAGTTAGCTTTCAATTATTTTCATGAGTGTGTTAATCAGAGACTTGTGCTGAAGGTTCCTGCTTGGGAATTAGGGTCCTGT
>SNQJ01S0081695.1:64543-75336 GCA_010110895.2 Picea sitchensis
CTTCAACATGTGCTAATTGTTTCAGTCAAGCAATGAGTTCATAAAGTGTGATGATCGAAAACAGGTGCTGAAGATTCCTGCTTGGGAATTAGGGTCATGTTCTCTGGTTACAGAATAGTTGGTCTTTTCTGTTGCAGTATCTTGTGTTATTTTAATGTAATCCAGGATTCTTCAATTAATCATTTCTTTAAACTTAAGCTCTGCAATAGGTAGATTGTTTTTTTGTGATTCAAGTTAGAACTTCAGTTCATTCAAGACAAGTGTGATTAATATAGTTTTTACTACAACTCCAGGTTGCTTTTGAAATTGAGCATATATAGTGCGTGGTTACCTTTGAAATAAACAAACTTTCCTGGGTTGACAATTTATGTAGCACTTGATTGTTTAAATTAATTAAGCAATTATAGTGACCAACAGTGACCATGAATGATGTTCACGTGTATATGGGACTATTCTATATATGCATTTGAATTTTACAGTTTCTTGAATGATATGTAACACGAATTGTTTTGATGCATATTGTTTGAGTTATTTGACATTTGTGGTTACTAATAGATACAGAGATAATGTTGCAGGTGTAATTTATAACTCTTTATGATTACATATGTTTCATTATTTCTTTAACCTATTACTGTGAACATGAACTATTTTTTCTATATGTAATATCATTTCATACCATGTCTAGATCTTTTAGAAATTCTCCTGATCATGATAGGTTAGAAATAGTCAGAATAGGCAGTTTGCATTTTTTTTAATTAGATTAGATCTAGGATTAGTAGAATTCTTTTGGGGGAAAATCTATTTGTCTTCCCCTTTTTTCTTTTAATTCTTAGTGGAAACCAGGCCCACATACTAGTTGGAACTTACCATCCAAAACAACGACTCTAATTGGGGTTCACCGTTGGAAATTTTCCCTTACCTGATTGGCAGGCCAATTCGACCCATCAACACTTACCATGGGTGGTAGATATATAACCTTTCATAATGGATCCTTTCCAAGCATAACAAAAATAACAAGACTGACATTTTGATACATGTAGAGAGTTCCATTTGGGCTTGTTCCTTTGAGAAAACACATAGGAAAACATGGGTTTTCTTCCATTATGGTTGGGTATGCAACCAACAACATACATGGTAACATGACAATACATTTACATCTTTCCCAATGTATTCCTATTTTAACTATTTCCAAAAGCTTTCCCTTTACAATGAGCTAGAATGAAGTGGCAAGAAAAAATTATGAATAAGGATGAAATGAAAATAACAGGCTGACTTTACCTTCTTTTTTTGATAATTCCAAGCTCTTGAAATGGGATAAAAGAACCAAACGTTGTACCATTCTCATGGGACAATTTATGTAACCTAGTATTGTATGCCTACATATATATTCAAATTTTCAAGTCCCTTTAAAGTGGACACATTAAACTAAATATTCTAATCAATTCAATTCATGGGTTATAATTCTCCAAGAAAGGAAATCTTCAAGCAATGTTTTAAACTATACTAAATATTTTAATCAATTCAATTCATGGGTTATAATTCTCCAAGAAAGAAAATCTTCAAGCAATGTTTTAAACTATAGGCGCACACTATTTACTAAAACAATAAGGATTGGCTTCATTTGACTTACCTTGCACTAAATTAAGTGATTCAAGTCTCAGCTAGAAGGAGAGATATTGTGCCCCTTCCAAACTTCAATATCATTCAATTTTATCCTCAACACAAACAATGGTAGGTGCAAAAAAAAAAGTGAAATAATTGTTTCATGGTCATTTATTAGAAGTTGATTGTCACATTCACATTATGCAGATTGGAAATTCGAAATGGTTTCTAGAAGAGTGGGACCTAAACTTATTAGAATAAAATGCAAAATGGAAAATTGTGAGAATACCGTTGGAATTTGGAGCCCGTGTTTTCCCTACACTGTAGTGGAATTTTGAGAAGGCCATTAGAAATTGGAATTTGGAAAAATGGATCCCATACTTTCCTAAGTTGCAACATATGCAACTCATTGGAAATTTGGATCATATAATACATTATTCACATTGAAAGTGTAAGTTAAAATATGTCGTCATAATTAGAAGTACATCTAGAGTCCAATCATTAAATGTTGGTAGGTAGATTTGATTTTAATATAGATATGCAAGTGATTAAATTCTAAGGGCCACTAACCATTGTACTGCCATAAATTTGAAATGAAAGGTGGAACCCTTAAGGACCACTAGTCATTGATACTACCATGAAAATTTGAAATGAAAGGTGGAACCATTTAGGGCCACTAGCAATTGAATATAAGGGGAACTTTGGAGGGCTTGAGGTTTTCATTAATGTTTTAACTACCTAGGGACCACCATGGGGAGTTCATTTAGATAACTTATGAAATAGCTTGTACAATCGTGTGATATTAAATAATACCCCTATTTGTGTTTCTACCTCCCAATAGTTTATTTTTAATATCCCCTCCCAATAAATATTTCTAAATAAAATGGTCCCCTATTTTCACCAAATATTATAAGTACCATTTGTTTTCATGATATTTTTTATACCCTCTTATTATTCATAATCTAGTATGTTGGTCCTGATATTGACATATGCCTTAGAAAATATTGTTTATCTTATGCTACTTAAGCTTTGGTGAGGATCATCAAAAATGTTCCTTAGGAATTAAAAGACCATTTCATCTTTAGATGCCTCTATGAAATATGTGGTCACTTTCAAGGCGTGTTCAAAGACTTTCATGGTTCGTTGAGAACATCTATAAGGTACAAGGACTACAAATGTATCACCCTACTCCTTCATGAGATGCATGGGTCCAACAAAAAAACTCACAAAGACATATATCCTTTCATCACTAATTCAATCCTTGCCTCTTACTTCCAACCTCTTTATGATTCCAACTAGAAAAGGTGCTAATCATCCAATAATAGAATTTTCAAGCTATGTAGGCTTCTGATAACATCTCTTACTTCCAACCCTTTGATGATTTAAATTATAAAATAAAGTATAACTTATCAAAGACCCATATAGTTTCAAGGGGATAAGATAAGATACTTTCTACACCGTGTCATGAATGGATCCCAAGTATAGAATAAGTTAACATCTAAATAATTTCAAAATATGTGCAAATTCCTTCATTATAGAAACAATGACATCTTCAAACATTGTGCAAATATTAGCTTTGAATTGAAGGTTGTTTAACTAAGAACTCCTCTACACAAATGTAATACCCCTGGATTTGACCCCTAAATCACATGAGATAAATAATGTATGTTAATGATTGACTAACTATCAACCTGGATATATATAGTTTATGATGAAGCACGACATGATACATTGACATTTCACTAGGCGAGTAACCAGCCCCATGGTTTGTTTTGACTTTCTACGCAAATACATTACAAATATAAAATAAAAAGCAATAAAAGGTTGCAAATGAATAGAAAATGGGCCTATCAGTCCACGGGAGGGGAAGAAAGGGGGTTTACTCTTAGGGTTGTCCAATTCAACCTATCTTTGCACCTCAAAATTTTGGTGACTTGACACTTGATCCCTCCACAAAATTTTGGTGTTCAACAACACCCTGTAATATGTTTACCCTTGGTTTAATTTGAAAAAATCCTTCATTGTATTAATATCATTCAATATATTGAATTAAATTTTACACATTTTTAACCCATCAAAATTTACAATTTACAATTTTTTTAACTATTAAAAACTTTTAAAACATTCACAAGAATGATAATTTTAAACCTAGTCTCAAGTCCTTAGGCCTCTCCTCTTACTATAAAATGTTTAAAAAATTCACATATACAACATTGAAGTTACAACATGGCCAAGTTAAAGTCATATTTAATTCCAACTTGTTTATAGTGTGACTTCTTATATTCCTTGAAATTCATAGGTATAATATTTTTGACAAAACAATATCTAATTCCAACTTGTGTACATTGTCACTTGTATGATTACTTCAAAGCTCAAGATAAGATATTTAAAGTCATATTTAATTCCAACTTGTTTATAGTGTGACTTCTTATATTCCTTGAAAGTCATAGGTATAATATTTTTGACAAAACAATATCTAATTCCAACTTGTGTACATTATCACTTGTATGATTACTTCAAAGCTCAAGATAAGATATTTCTAATCAAGTTAAAATTATATCTAATTCCCACTTGTATAATATTGCTTCAAAGTAACATATAAAATAAGTAGATCAACTTCACATCACATGTAATTCCAACTTATACATAATAAAAGCCCAAATAAAATATGTATGATCAAATTAAAATCATATATTCCAACTTGCATATAGTATATGTAATGTATAATATTTTTGCCACATTAAAGTCATATCCAATTCCAACTTTCTATGATCAAATTAAAATCATATCTAATTCCAACTTGCATATAGTATGTAAAGAAATCATATCTAATTCCAACTTGCATATAGTATGTAAAGAAATCATATCTAATTCCAACTTGCATATAATATAATATGTAATGTATAATATTTTTGCCAGTCATATCCAATTCCAACTTGTTACCAAGTTGAAACCATATTTAATTCCACTTACTTACATTGTTAATTCAAATTCCTAGGAAGAATATTTCTAATCACATTTAATTTCAACTTGCCATAATATCACTTCAAAATCATAAATAATTCTAACTTGCCTCTACTGACTTCAGAGTCCCAAAATGTAAAATATTTCTGGCCCAGCTGATTTCAAAGATTTCACTTACCCACATTGACTTCGAAGTCGCGGGTAGAATATTTATCTCTGGTGGATAAATTTTGCGTTCATGTTTTCCCTTGATAACTGCTAATGCTGTCCACGAGGAATTAATTATCATGTCAACACCGAACAAAACGTCGAGTTCTCTCGAAAACGGAGTAATCACCGACCAGGACGTTGGAAGTCAGCCTTCGCCCTGGACGTTGGAAGTCAGCCTTCGTCAGGAACTCCTTCACCCCCACCCTTTACCAGACTTTTTTCAAACAATTGACGGACGGTTTGGGAGTATTCTCGTCCAGCCTCAGAATACCTACTAGTGTTTATCCCATGGCAAATCCTTGCAGCTTAACTTAACCTCTGCTGATCTTCTCCCTAGATTTCATTGTGCACCATGGCAAAAGTATGCATGTACTATGCACTTTTCTCCAAAATCTGTTAACAATGATCCTCTTACTTGAACCTTGCATTGTATTGTAATTAATGGAGGAACACTACCTTGCTACATGATTATGCTCTTCAATTTTGGCATAATTATGTTCTGTTTGCATAATTATGTTCCCATTTTCTTGCTAAGCCCTTGAAAGAGGATAAAAGAATCGATTGTTGGTCCATTCCCACAAGACATTTAACGTAATGTAGTATTGTATGCCTACATATTTTCAAGCCCCTTTAAAGTGGATACAATAAACTAAATATTGTAATCAATTTAATTTGTGGGTTCTACTCTTAGATAAAGCATATCTTCAAGCCAATATTGTACATTGCAGGCACAAGCTATTTACTCAAACAATAAGGATTGGCTTCATTGGACTTACCTTAAATTGAATTAAGTGACTCGAGTCTCAGCTAGGTGGAGAGATACCAGGTTGCTTTCCAAACATTAATATCATTCAATTTTATTCTTTGACAAATAAAAAATGATAGATGCAAAGAAAAAATAGAAATAGTTTTTTCATGGTCATTTACCAAAAGTTGATTGTCACATTCAAATTATGTATATCAAAAATTTGGAATGGTTGCTTGAAGAGTGGGACCTAAAACACTAGAAGAAAACACAAAATGGATAAATTGTGTGAATACCATTGGAATTTCGATCCCATGCTTTCCCTATATTGTAGTGAAATTTTGAGAAGGCTATTGAAAATTTCAATTTGGAAAATTGGAGCTCATACTTTCCCTAAGCTACAACGTACACAACTCATTGGAAAATTGGATCAAATAATACACTATTCACATTTTAAGTGGAAGTTAAAAGATATTGCGATCATTAGAAGTATGTATAATGCCCACTCATTAAATGTTGATAGGTAGATTTGATGTTAATAAAGATGTGTTGGTGATCAAAGTCTAAGGGTCACTAACCATTGTAATTCCATGAAAAAATGAAATGAAAGGTGGAATCATCATGGGATACTATCCATTGATACAACCATGAAAATTTGAAATAAAAGGATGAACCTTGGTGGACTTGAGGATTACATTAAGTTTTTACATAACTAGGGTCTACAATGAGAGGTTCACTTAGATAACTTATGACATAACATGTGCATTCATGGGATATTAAAATTACCCCTAATTTTGTCTCTACCTCCCAATAGTTTATTGTTAATATCCCCTCTTGATACATCTTTCTATATAAAGTATCCCCCTATTTTCACCAAATATTGTAAGTACCATTTTTTTTTACTTTTTTTTATACATCTTATTATTTCCACTCTAGTGTATTGGTCCTAATAATTGACATATCCTTTATAAAATGTTGTTTATCTTATCCTACTTAAGCTTTGGTCAGGATCATCAAACATGTTTCTTAGGAATTAGGAGACCATTTCATATTTACATCCCTATATTTAATATGAGATCATTTTTATTGCATGTTCAAAGACTTTCATGGTACATAGAGAACTTCCATAAGGTACAAGGACTAGAAATGTATCACCCTATTCCTTCATGAGATGTTTTTACTTCTGACAAAGAACTCACAAATACATATCCACACATCGCTAATTCAAGACTCACCACCTCTTATTTCCAACCTCTTTATGATTCCAATTAGAAAAGGTGCCAATAATCCAATAATAACATTTTCAAGCTATGTAGACTTCCAGTAACACCTCTTACTTCCATCCTTCTAATGATTTAAATTAGAAAGGGACGTGTATCTTATCGAACACCCATATAGCTTCAAGGGGATAAGATATACCATCTACACAATCTCATGATTTCCCCCCAAGTATAGAATAGGTTAACACATAAAGAATTTCAAACTATATGTAAATGCCTTCATTATAGAAACAATGTCACCTTCAAATAGTGTACAAATGTCATCTTGAAATTAAAGGTCGTTTGACTAAAAGCTCCTCTACTCAAACATAGGACTCCTAGTTTTGACCCTTAAATCATATCAGATAAATAATGTGTGTGTTAATGATTGTTTGGATATAAGCCTAGACAATATGGTTAATGATGAAACAAGGGATGATACATTAATACATTGACCATACACCAAGCGAGTAACCATCTCCGTGGTGTATTTTGACTTTGTATGCAAGTACATTACAAATATAATATAATTTAAGTAGTAAAAGTTTGCACAGAAATGGAAAAGAGGGCTATGAATCCATGAGAGGGGAAGAAAGTGCACTTAGGGTTAGGGTTGCACAATTCTACCCGTCTTTGCACCTCAAAATTTTGGTAACTTGACACTAAACCTCTTGAAATTTTGGTGTATAACACCCTCCTGCAATATGTTTACCCCTAATTTAACTTGAAAAATGCTTTCACCTTCTTAATATCATTCAATATATTAAACTAATTTTTAACTTTTTAAAAATCTCCAATATGAACCCATGTAACATAGTATTTTTTTACTAATAAATCCTCTTTGGATGCCATAGTCTTTCAACACCTATAGAGTTTTACACATTTTTAACCCATCAAAATTTACAATTTTCATTTTTTAATTATAAAATACTTTTAAAACATTCACAAAATCATTTGATAGTCTAAATCCCTAAGCCTCTCCTCTTACTATAAAATGTTTAATAAATTCACATATAAATCTAGTCTAAATCCCTAAGCCTCTCCTCTTACTATATAATGCTTAATGAATTCACATATAAAAAAAGGTCTAAATCCCCAAGCCTCTCTTCTTACTATAGAATGCTTAATGAATTCACATATTAAAAAGTCTAAATCCCTAAGCCTCTCCTCCTACTCTAGAATGCTTAATGAATTCACATATAAAAAAAATTGTGTGGGACATTGAAGTTACAACGTGGTCAAGTTGAAGTCACATCTAATCTAATTAGAACTTGACTTCTAATGTTACTTCAAAGTCATAGGTAGAATAAGAATATTTTTAATGAATTCATACATAAAAGAATTGTGTGGTGCATTAAAGTGATGGCCAAGATGAAGTCACATCTAGTTTATGTTTAATGAGTTCACATATAAAAAAATTGTGTGGGACATTGAAGTGAAGTTACAACGTGGTCAAGTTGAAGTCACATCTAATCTAATTAGAACTTGAATTTTAATGTTACTTCAAAGTCATAGGTAGAATAAGAATATTTTTAATGAATTCATACATAAAAGAATTGTGTGGTGTATTAAAGTGATGGCCAAGATGAAGTCACATCTAGTTTAATTTCAACTTGCTTATAGTGTGACTTTTAGTATTACCTTAAAGTTATAGGTAAAAAATTCTTGGCCAACTTGAAATCATATTTAATTCTAACTTGCTTGCATAGAAACTATTGTTGTAATATTTTTATTCAAATTCAAATTATAGTTGATTTTAACTTACTTATAATATTAAGTCAAAATAATATATAAAATACTTTACTAATTTAAAATCGTATCTAATTCCAATTTATTCATAATATTATTACAAAGATAAATAAAATATTTATAACCAATCAATTTATGTTAACTCAACTTAACTAATTAAGATGTAGGTTTTATTTGTTACTTAATCCAAATTCAATATCTTTAAGATGTATTTAATGCAAATTACAAGTTACTTCTAATATATAATGTATAATATTTTTTATCAAATTGAAATCTTATTTAATAAAAAAAATCTCATATTCTCCCTTTTAAAACTCAAAATAATATATTACCAAGTTAAAATTATATTTAATTTCAATTTATATATTATAATGTAAAATGTCAAAAAAAAATATTTCTAATAAAAAAACTTAAAATCATTTTTAATTCCAATTTGTTTATGTAAAATATTTTTACAATAAAAAACTTAAAATCATATTTTATTCCAATTTGTTTATGTAAAATATTTTTAGGCAAGTTGAAATCATTTTTAATTCCATCCTACCCATAATATCACTTCAAAAACATAACTAATTCTGACTTGCCTCTACTTACTTCAAAGTCCCATAATGTAAAATATTTCTGGGCCACCCGAATTCAGATCTAATTTCAACGATTTCACTTACCCACACTGACTTCAAAGTCACGGGTAGAATATTTCTCATGTGAATAATTTTTGCGTTGATTTTTTGGCCCTACTCCAAATGCGGTTCACGAGGAATTAATTATCATGTCAATACTGAACGAACGGAGAGTTCTCGGTGGCAAATATTTTCAACGGAGTAATCGCTGCCCATGGCGTTGGGAGCGGGCCTTGGCCATCCGACTTTTTCCGAACAATGGAGGGACGGTTTTGGAGTATTCTCGTCAACCCTTAAATTACCTACCGGTGTTTATCCCGTGGCAAATCCTTGCAGCTTAACTTAACCTCTGCTGATCTTCTCCGTAAATTTTATTGTGCACCATGGCAAAAGTATGTAAATTACGACAGCAAACAGTTTTGGAGTAGTACTTAAAAGTGATTTACAGCTGTCAGCTGGATAAGATGTTCCTTCGTCAAATATTTTGAAGACTTTTCGATCTTTGCCCTTTATAATCTCATCTACATCTTCTCTGGTTGCAACTTGCAATTGCCTTACTCCATTTCTCTCTCTCAGGCGGAGTGTTTGCTTCATCTCCCGTCCGATCCGATCCCATTGATAAGAGGTATTCAGTATGGAGCAAATGCTAGAGCCAGGAACATACCAGGTTTTCATAAACCACAGGGGAACCGACGTCAAGGGATCTCTTGCCAGCCTCATCTACAATCGCCTCGCTCAGCACAAGCTGCGCGTCTTTCTGGATCAAAAAGAGATGCCGTATGGATTCGATTTCGCTACTGCAATCGAGAGAGCCATTGGCAGCGCCTCAGTTGATATTGTCCTGTTTTCTGAGAGGTACGCTGAATCGACACGGTGTCTGCATGAGCTGTGTTTGATTTTGAGATCATCTCATAAGCGCACGATTATACCCGTATTTTGGGATGTTGAGCCTACTGACCTTCGTTACATTGAAAGAGGATGTTATGCCCAGGCTTTTAGAAAACACGAAACCAGGCAACTCAAGGAAAAGGTGAAGGAATGGAAGCAAGCACTCAGAAAAGCAGCAGATATTTCTGGTTTCGCCTTCAAAACAAGGGAAAGGTGAATATATATTTTACTTATCACATTTTGTACAGTGCTGGAGAAAAGAACATCTATAAAACAGTTTATATCTGAACGCTATACAGTTTATATATGAATAATAAAACAGAGTACATCTCTTTCAAAAACAGAGTATCAGCAGCTCTGCTTAAAACAGAGTATGCAGCATACATTTATCCCAGAAAAAAACAGAGTACAGCCATTACAGAAAAAACAAAATACTTAGTAGCCCTGTGCATTACAAAACAGAGTATTTTTCTAGAGACGGGAGAAGCTTCACGAATACACTAACTGGCAGAAGAATCGAGATACATAGAAGACTGTAGAAGAAAGAGGGAAGAATTAAATGCGGGAGCTGTGAGAGTTGTTGAGAAATTAATGGCAGGGGAGATTAATAAGCCTGGAGATCCACGTCACCAACACTCCCCCTTAATCTTCACTGCCATGTATGTCTGCAATACCAATCTCCTCCCGGAGATGCTCAAAAACATTCTTTGCAAGCGGCTTTGTGAAAATGTCTGCTAGTTGTTCTTTGGACCTGCA